>CAUYQV010177834.1:0-24266 GCA_963574575.1 Galagoides demidoff
TGGCATCACAGCTCATAGCAACCTCCAAATTCTGGGCTCAAGTGAGTCCTCTGCCTCCGCCTCCCAAGTAGCTGGGACCACAAGGCGCCCGCCACAATGCCCAGCCATTTTTTGGTTGCAGCCATCATTGTTGTTTGGCAGACCTGTGGCTGGGGATTCAAACCCGCCACCTTAGGTGTACGTGGGTGGCGTCTTAGCCAATTGAGCCACAGGCGTCTTAGCCTCATTACAACTTTTAATGGAAGTATGCCTTTGCACACGTCCATAAGTGTGCAAACCACACGTGCCCTAAGAAACAGATCATTACCAACACGTCCTATGGTCCCTAACCTCCTAGGCAGCAAATACAACCACCATAATTACAATAATCTGGGAACTCAACCCTTAAAAAGAGAGTGTGGGAAGGGTTTGCTTCCCGGGGGGATAATTCTCTGAGCAGGATGCTGCGGTAAGGAGTCTGGAGGGGAATTAAGCCTGGTAATTAATTCTTCTGACTCTACCTGGGATGTCCTTGCTCCCAGTGCAAATCCTCACCCATCAGAGCCACTGGACCTAGGAAACAAACCACTTTTGCCTCTCAGAACCTCACAGTGGTTTGGCCATACTGTGGCTGTGCCATCCCAGGAAGCACAGGCAGTGTTTCCCAAACCCTGTCCCACAGAGGCAAGTACTTTCTTTGCTGAGAAAACGCATTTGGGAAGCTGCTGTCCCAGGAGAGCCACAGTAAAGGCTCAGGTGACCCAGGACCTGCAGACTTCCCTTTTCCTGCAGAACCCCTTAACCTCCAGCAGGGTCTGCAGTTCCCATCTGGTTAAATTGACTCCACCCTGTATCCAAACTGCCCCCAGGGGATTTGCCCCTTCTGCCATCACCTTTGGGAGCAGAAGCATTTCACTACCTACCCACCTTCTCATCACCTCCTCTTTGCTGTGTATACGAATGCATGAACCCAGGGGAGGGATGTGGAAGGGACAGGGAAGGCAGAGAAGGACGTTGGGAAGAAAAAGAAGGGTGCTTGAGACTACTCAGGTTGGGGGTGGGGCCATGTGTTGACCCTGGAGAGCTAGGAATTACACCCGCACCTGGACAGAGGCTGTGTGTACTATGTGGGGGGAGATGTGGAGTGGGTGGAAGGATGGTAGTGCTTCCTGTGGAAGCCATTCTAAATTCCTCATGGAATTCTCTGGAACTCAAAGTGACGACCAAGCGGCTTACCATTATCTGGGATTCCCTGTCAGTTTTTGACCATCCGGCAGCCATTCTGTTTGATGGATTCCACTACATCTTTCTCTCCCCGTGTGGGTAAAATTCACAGATTGTCAAATTAAACCAGAATGATTCTATCTTTCTATTTGTCTCTGCGAAGACCATAAAGGTTGTTTTCAACTTTTACTTTTGAATGTTATTAAAGACAAATCATGCCGTTTTACTGAATCCTCTCGCCAGCCCCTAGCACCTGAGTTCCCTGGATCTCGTTCTGATAAGCATGGTTAGAACCACAGAGGGTGTGGGTTGTGATGAGGGAAGCAGGTAAATCCTAATCTCATAAAAGCCTACGAGTAATGAGATAGGGGACACTTGCTTCAGGCCCGGGGAGGAAATGAGTGGGAATGGCTTTGACTCCAAATCTATCTTGCCACAGTTCAAATATTAAGTTTTCATGGGAACACCCTGGATTTTGAAATAAAGAAAATGAAAAATTCACAATCTGGCAGAGCAGCTGGCTGGCTGTGCAGAGAAACACGGTAATTATGCTGACCCATTCATTATCACCGGCTACAGTGCTGCGTGAGGGAGACAAGCCCCCTCTCAGCGACAAGCAGGTTTTATAATAATTCTTGGAGGATTTAGATGTGAGATATAACATGAAACAGAAGCTCAGCAATACAGTGAGGGAACACATGCTGTTAAAAGGCTAGAGCCAGAATTCTATTTTGTACCCTCTTTGTTACAGGGAGAATGTCTTCCCGGGTGCAGGATTAGCTGTTTACAAGTCTTAACAGGGAGACCCTTCGGGCTCTCCCAAGCAGGGCACATTGGTGGACATCTTATTCTGTTAAAGGAACACACAGACAGGACTAAGAATCAACTCCGGGCTCAAACGGCACCTTTCTGGGAGGTCAAGTGCCCTCAGGCAAAACAAGGAGGTTCCACAGATCAGGTTTGGGGCCAGAGGCTTCATACAGACAGGGTGGAGAATTTAAGGTAGACGGTTTCCCCAGCTGTTCCTTTCTTGCGGTGAGTCTAAAACTGGCCCTTTGTGAAGTCTCCAGCGAGTCCTCAGGATCAATGAGCAGTTCTTCCCTCTTTCTGTAGCTTCCTTTCTCCTTCCATCACTCCCTCCATCCTCTTTCTTTCCCTCCCTTCATTTAATTATTCATTGTTTTCTGCATTTCATCCTTCTTTATCCTCTTTTTTAGGAATTCTAATTTTCTAAGGAAGGCTGCCCTGATACTCCCCTGGTGCATGGAAACATCATGTAGGTTGGATCAGAGATAAAAGAGAAGGGGTCTCGCCAGTGCTGGAATGCAAGCTGGGTGAGGGCGGACATCTCCACGCAGCCTGCTCGCCCAGGAGCAAGACCGGCTGGCACCCACCAGGCGTCGGCCACCTGGCCCTGTGTGCTTACACACCTGCCTCCGTCCTTCTGAGAGAACAGAGGCCTCTTCTTCACCACCCACGACACTGTCCCATGTACAAAGGGGCCTGCCCAGCATTTGCTGATAACCACGTACTTAAGTGACACAGCTAGATCTGAGTCACAATCCCTAAGATAATTTCTGCTTTCATCCTTTTGGGTGTTGCATTGGCTCAGAAATATCAAACGAGACTCAGAACGGGTATGCTACCCACGGAAGGAGAGGCAGCTCAAACACACGCATCGCACTTGGAACCATCAGAGCCCTTGGTTACCTTCAATTCACTTCTACTACAGCACGCTGTCAGGGTCTGGAAACGTTGCTTGTTTGGGGGGAAAAGCACTTCCTTTTCAAACATTTGCCCCCAGACAGGCACCGCCTACTAAAAGGTATTTAGTCACATCTCTTCCTCCCTATAGACCCTAGACAACGCTCTGTGACAATCCGGCAACAACAGTAAGCCTGTGTCACAAGGAGCAACAGAAAAAAATTCGTAATTCCAAACTCATCTGACTTGTAACTCTGCCTTCTGCATTTCTCCCCAGTTCTCTTAGATGATTTTTTTTTTCTCTCTCAGTGGCTGGTTTAGGATTTTTCTCTTAGCCACCAAGAAAAATGGTCACTTTCAAGGACAAAAACAAACAAACAAACAAACAAAAAAACCCACTACTGTTTGTCAGACTTCCTTTAAAATCAGCATAGAATGGAAAGAATGGATATTTTTCTTACTTGCCTACCAGGGACGGTGGTTTGCAGATGCTGGGACACAGCTAAATGTGTATTTAAAATACACACCTGGACAGATGATTCAGATACAAATTAAACAAGGCACAAATGCTTCCACTGTATAGAAAAAAAATATCTCAATCAAATGCATGCTTACTTCGTGGCGTGAGACTTATCTCTTGTTAAGTATAAGTTATCGCGTTATCAAGTAATACCCTCCTTTAGGGGTTTGGATCCTGTAACTGGGCAATGTGTGTTTAATAAAGCAAATGCAAAAGGCTGAGTGGAAACTCCAATGGCTTTTCCATTTCTGGAATTAATGTTAAATAAAATGTTTAAATCGATGTTACATAAAAATTAAACCTGTCAACCTCTCCAATATCTGTAAATGCCTCTTGGTTAATTAAAGAACAATATTAGGAGTGGAAAAAAACAAACAAAAAAAAAACAAAGTGTGGGTATTTCTGAACCCAAAAACTGGAAATTTGATTTTTTTTTCTAGTTCAACTTGAGGTTAATAAACATGTAAATGTAAACAGATTGTCAATGAGGAAGAATAGAAAGTATTCGAGTTTATTTGTGGATATAGTATAAATCCTCAGTTCATGGCAGGAAAGAGGCAAGGAAGGAAAAGCCCACAGGTTCATTATACTGAAAAGGTTCCCTCTTAAACCTTATCCAGCATAAATCAAAGTGAAAAATCTGTATCACTGCAACGAAAATTGGATTTAGCTCATAAGCTAAAAATGAATTTCTCTCAAAGAAAACAAAGCAAGAGCTTTTGGAGAAAATACCAATTGAGCATCTTGTTGACACATCCACATTCCCAGCCCACCCACTCTTACCCTTGAGCTAGATTTATACCCGGAGCATATTCTGAGCTGGTTGGTGGAGCAGCCATCTCAGCTCTCGGAAATAAGGAGTTCAATACCGTGGAACTCAATGAAACGGGAACTTTAGGGATGTAACACGAGGTAGCTGTGATGTGCTCCAGGAGGCAGGCAAATCAACATTTTTAAACAGAAGACATGTGGGTGTATCAACCAGCCAAATGGACCATTTTGCAAAGTGCCAACTGCTTACTGCCTGTCTCCCCTCACAGGCCAGGCCCCCACTTCCCACCTCAGGTGAGCTGTGCATCCAGTGTACTGAAGGGGCCAGTGGGTGTGTCTCCCCCACCCCCATCTCTTTTATGAACATGGTGCTTACCTTCGAAAATAAACACAAATGAGATCATCTCACCAGCCCGGAAATCCCAAGAGAAGAAACACAAAACCCGGGGAAAATACTTGAGGGTTATAAACTGCATATTAAAGTTTTAGAGCTCTAGGAGAGATGGAAGAGTAGCAGATGCAAAACCCGACAGGGGGGCAGATTCTGCATCAAAGCCATAAAAATATACAACCGCTTTAATGGGCAATTATTCTTTGCATTCGCGCACTGGTTGAATTTGCATGAGATTGCCAGATGCCCTGGAAAAGGTGTGCGTCCCCACGGGTGGGTGGGGGGCTCTCTCTTTGTCCCACCCCCCCTCTCCTTTTGCTCCATAATGACACCCTTCCCCACGCTTGCGAGGTTTTAAGCTGGAGAGATAGTCATGCTAATTTGGGGTGGAATTTTTCAGTGGGTAATTTATAGCAGGAAATATTCACTTACACGATTCTGGGGGTGCGGATATGCTTCCAACAGCAGGTTCCCGGTTTTTGCAGGATTTCCCTTGGGGGAACTCCCATTCCATGTGCTGGATCGTAAATTAAGAAGTGGTGGAATCGGTAACATACCGAGGGGAGATGAACACCCACACCCAGCCATCACTCATGGAGTGGCAGTTCCCTCAGTGAAGACTCAAAAAAGTCTGATGATTTTTTTCCAAATGGCAAAATCTGTAGTCTTCTCCTTTTTGTGTGTTCAAAGCGGATCTTGGGTAAAAGTACACCAAATTGGTTTATAATACAGGATTTATACACAACTAGGCCATTCCTTTTAAATGGCCTTTAATAACAAATTTAACCCGATGGGGCATATTCAATTCTAGCTCAAAGCAAAAGTAGAAAGGCTATCAATGTTTCTTGTTGCGGTTTGTTTGCTTGTTTTTATAATACAGTCATTTTTCAGCGTTTGGGAAAAAAGTGGGGGGAGAGGATTGTATCCTTCCAGTCATGTACAGAATGAACAAAATGGCCACTTAATTTTGGAAATCTCTGGTTCTCATACTCACGTATATTTATCCCTAAAACACACATTTGGGATCAACTCTTGTTTTGGCATAAAATGCATGTTGATATTAAATACCGCTGTTTAGAAGTGAATAAATCTACATTTTGGACAAACAGTTCCTTATAGGACATCCTCATTTGAAATGCATTGAATAGGAAAACAAAAATTTCTAATTAATGTACAAGTCTAATCACCATTCTCCACATGGAAGAGTAATTTTTCACTGTTCATTTGCTTGGTTTAATCTCAAAACTGACATAACAGAAACGCAATGTCCTATAAATCTCTGCTCATTTGTTTCCTTAATATTCATATTCCATTGAACTCCAGCTGCTTGTTGCTGCAGTCTATTACAACATGCAAAAGTGTCGATAAAAATATTATGAAAGGCAAGATGTGTTTCTTCCTGGCTGTGCGTGCCATTTATTTGGGAAGAGACAATAAATGGCTTGTGGATTGTCCCTGGCCTGCTGCTTGGTGGGTGATTAGTGATTAATTACCTTGCAGCAAATTGACATGGCACGAGGAAATTGACACAGGCCTGATTAATTAACTTTTTATGGGCGGTAGTTACTCACAAAACACCGCACACCATAATTGAATCTCTTTACATAACGTCATGCTACAAAAGTTTTAGTCAAATCCAAATTAGCCAGAAGTTTCCAGGCCATTATAGGTCTGATTAGGATGTGCTGAAGGAATTGGCAAGAACGTGAACTTGGAAAGAGGTGCAGGTTTTTGATGGGGAAAAAGATGGTGACACTGTACTGGCCTGATTGTGCGAGCCAAATTTATCGATGTAAAGCTCGACTCTGGGGATAGGATGGTAAGAGGCTGATACGTCTCCTTTTTCTCCACTTTTACTTGGCTGGGTCACAGTCCTCCTGCCCATTCTCTGTCTCCTTTGTCAGGTCCCTAAGTCAGATCTGGGTTCCCATATTGCTTCCTCTAAGACAGTGGTTCTCGACCTGTGGGTCGTGACCCTTTTTTAAAATGAAAGTGCATTGAGGCATTGGGAAGGTTGAGGAGCACTGCTCTAAGGGATTACCGCTTCGTCTGATCTCCCGACTCCCACAGCTCTTACCAGGACATTACCTGGCTGGTTTATCTTCCCTTCACTTAGCAGTTTCTTACCAACTCATTTGATTTGACTTCACAGGCCTCTCTGTTAGGATGTCCTGGGGACTGTATTTTGGTCACTACTGTATCTCCAGCACCTAACAGATGACCTGGCACAAGGTAACGAAGGAAATGTGTGTTGATCACAGTGTGAGATGAACCCAGAACACCACAGTAGTTTGGTAACAGAACAAAATGGGTGAGGGTTCTTAGACCTGGAAGAGTTGTCGAGATGCTACCTATGCGGATGCATGTTCCTAGGGAAACTCTGGGTGAGTGACAGAGTTCATAATGCGCGATCAATCCGGCACCTCACTTGTGCACAAACCCCAGGAAGTGATAACTGGGGTAAACCAAGCAAAGGCAGGATTGCAGTGGGCAAAAGTCCGACCTCTGAAACTCCATTGCTGCCGCCTATTACAACATGCAAATGTGTTGATAAAACTATTATGAAAGGCAAGATGTGTTTGTCCCTGGCCACGTGTGCCATTTATTTGGGGAGAGACAATTAACGGAGATCAGGCTGCATGGGGATAATGGCCAGCATTCACTAACACCTGCTAGTTGTTAGACCCACAGATGAACCCAGAACTCAAAACCCAAAACTATGTGAAGCCATGGTTCCATTGCTCTTTACCTTCCTGGGGCGGACATGGAGGTATTACAGAACAGATACTTGTGCCGTGACTGGAATCCAGGCAGCCTGACACTAGGGCCGAAGACCCTGTCTGTGACCAACAGTGAGGTGTCCCCAGCCAGCAGCTTCCTCTACTCTCTCTGTGCTCTTTCTAGTCTTTCCATTTGGACCCCCTCCTACTGCCTGTACAAATTGCTACATTATCTCCCGATATCCAGCCCATATTGGAGGGAGCCTGTCCATGGACTGGGTTTATTTGTGGCAGAATCTGTTAACAAGTCTCTCAGAGGTCCCCTAGTTGGGAGCTAGGAGGAGACATGGAGGGGTGTGTGTGTGCATGTGCACACACATCATTTCTTCCACTCTCTATTTATGTTCTGAGATTCCCAGACACCTGAAAAGGCTTTGCTCCTTTTCTGCTAATTGGATGCAGGTCACAGGGGTCAGCACTGATTTATGTTCCTGATAAGAGTCCAAAGGCAAGCTGTTTTCCTTCCCCACTGGGGCCGATTGGTATATCTGAATGTGAGTTGGAAGAGGGGGTTATCATCAATCCAAAAATGTTAGGAATACAGACTCTACAGCAATAGTGAGTGGGGAACACTGCTAGGGTGTTAGTGGAGGCCACAGTTGTACCCATAAACCTAATTACCATCAAAATAATAAGCGCCTTATGACTAAATTCAACTAGAAATTTCGAATTTGGAAGATTGGAATGAGAAGCATATTTCAAAGTCTTGAAAGATTTGAATAAGAAACTTGCATAACATTTTGGGGTGTTACACTTTTTTCTATATATAATCCATTGGTTAATACTGTTATTAAATGCCACTTTACTCACAATTTCATTTGAAAGAAGCTTTTTTTTTTTTTTAGATAAGATTCATCTGGAAGGAAAAAAAAACTAACTGCAATAAACACTCAGGCAGCGACTCTGAGCATCACATACCATGTTCCCAAAGCAGAAAGCTTTCCTGACTTAAAAGCAAATTTAAAAAGCAGCAACAGGAGCCACACACACCACTCACACACGTGAATAAAAAACAAGACGGCCACCTTGTTTTAACTAATTGTCACGCTGCCCCAGTTTACCTCCCGAAATTAGCTGCTGTCTCTTTTCTCCCAGGTTACAAATGGGCGCGTTAACCCAGCAGACCTGGGCGCACATCTTGGCTGCTGAATGTACAGTGGCACTTTTACTGTGCAGGGGAGGCATTTGTGATCTGTCTACTCACAGGTATCAACTATTCGCCCCCCCAGGCAGGATTTTTGTAACATTTCATCCAGCAAAATGGGAACGCATCTTAATCTTGGAGTGTTTAACTTGGCAGGGCCACAGAAGGCGTCTGCAAAGGTGCTTTCTGTCCTTTGACGGAAGCACTAACGTCAAACAAAGCCCTGAAATGCTGAGATCTGTTTTAATTTGGACTCGGCAATTCACCACACTCTATTAGTTTGACAGAACCTGCACCAGCAACAATTTAGTTCACACCCTACCCCCAACCCCTAGGAGGCCATGGGGAAAAAAAGAACCCAAATAATTTATATAAACAATTACTTTATCGAATGCATATACACAGTAAAGCTTCCATTGTTAAATCATTCATGATCTATCTAACAGCTGGCTCGAATGGCAAGCTTGGCGAATTGCCTCTCCAGGTAGGAAACAAGGCAAGTGAGATAAATTAGCTTCCTTATGCTGGGCTGGGTACCTCAGGGTTCTCTAGAGCTACACAGCTCCTAAACCCCTATACAGAACAGACCGAAAGAGGGTCATTCAGGAATAATCCTTTTTTTGGATATAAAGCTGCCTTGTTGGTGAACTTTCAAAAAATCCTGGAGAAGATGGCTTTTAAGAAAGAAAAAGAAAAGTGTTGGCATTTGAGGAGCCATAACACCCCAAGTAGCCTGACTGACTCTTTACATAGGACCATCTCATTTAATGCTTATGGGTAGGTGGGTCTTCCCGACTATTTACATGGCAAGAGACTTGCCCATAGTGGAGCACTGGGGTGCCGTGATTGTTTCCTCCTCGCTCTGCCTGAATCCAGCTTTATTTACTAAATCACACCATAGCTGAAGAAGAATCTTGTAAAACCAATAGCAGGGATTAGGATTTGCCCGGGGGTAGGGGGAGGGAATCTTTAGGAAACGCTTCTGAGATCTCTGCAGCAAATATTAAAAGTGGGGATAAGGTACATCCAAGGATTCTTCTATCTATAGAGGGGGTTCTCATGTTTGCCTGTTTGCTTTTACATGAAAAGCAATTAGGTGTTGGCTGGGTACGGTGGTGCACGCCTGTAATTTCTAGCTACTTGAGAGGCTGAGACAGGAGGATCACTTGAGCCCAGGAGTTTGAGGTTGCTGTGAGCTATGATGCCATAGCACTCTAGCCTGGGGAAATAGAGACTCTGTCTCAAAAAAATAAATAAAAAATAAAAAAAGCAATTAGGTGTTAAGGGGCCTACATCTGTGTGCACGTATGCAGCACGTAAGCTGATAGGTCTGTAAGATGTGGAATGTTACTTAGAAACTGCATTTTCTTAATGCTGCTCCCAAGTCTCTAATAGCAATAAATCACTTTTGGCATGACAGTTCTTTTATATAAATGAATACGTGACTTAAGAAAACGGGGGTTTTGGCATTCTGCGTGAAGCTACTGTCTAAATTACTGGGTTTAAATGAGCTACGTTAGGCTCTTCCTCCTTGCACAGGAGGCCAGCTCAGCTCCCTCTCACGCATCTTTGCACTGAGAGAGAGATTGTTTCTGAGGAGAAATCCTAAGGCAAAGTGGGGAGGAGCGGCTCCCTCGCTGCTTGGACACACTTGTATCCAAACACACCAAGAAGCACTGCTCCAGCCCTTAAATTACAGGAGTGTCAGGGCCGCTCCTTCCCCCTCCTAAGCTGCTCACTCCCAACTCCGATTACACAGCGGTGCACACCGGCTCCACCACACCCAGGGTCCCCCTTCATGTGCAGGGACCAGGCAGGATCAGAGCTCTGAACACAGAGCAGGTTCTCCTTCTCTTCCCACATTAAATTCTCATTAGTTTGAGGAAACAAGCAAATGGCAGGTGAGTGGTTAAGAACACATAAACTCTCGAAAGCAGCTTCTCACACTAGGACGGCTTTCTCTGTCCCCTCTGCCGAGGCCAGAGCAGGGTGGGCACTGTCAACAGACATGTGAGAGCTGCACCAGCCAGTTGATCTTTTTAAGAAAAACGTGAGCATTTAAAAAATACGTCCTGTCAATGCTATCACAGCACTTGGGGTTTCCAGGGAATTCCCCCAGAATAGCTGCCTCACTGCCTTTCAGAAACATCTCATCTCGGCCTTGTTCTCTAGCTGTCGATGTGCCAGAATCCCAGGGCAACATAGTTTATTGTTTTAATATCTGTCTGACACAAAGCAAACGCATCCTCCAGTGACTCCTTATCTGTCATATGTATTTCTGCGAAAGAAATATCAAGACAAATAAGATGTTTGGGGGCACACCACGGGATGGTAGTTTTTGCGATTGCCAGCCTTTTGCAGAAGCGAGACCCCCGTCTGAACAGGATGAAAGCCACCACTCTGCATTGAGATTAATCACCAGATAGCAGCTGCTGAAATGTGGCTTTCTTTCTGCAGATCCATCGTATACGCAACTGGGCCACTTCAAATAGTATCTGGGTTTTTAAAAAAAGTCCTGAAATTGGTAAAAAAAAAAAAAAAAGAAAGAAAAAAAAGAAAAAAAAGACAAAGCAAAACACCAGCAAAGTGTGCTATGATTATCTCTCAGACAAAGTAACCACCACTGCTGTCAGTTGGGGCGGAGGTGATGGCAGAGAGGGAAAACGCAAATGGACCCCTTCCAGGGCCCAGTGTCCAGGTAGAACCATGGAGTTAATATAAGAGCTTGTAAAAACCTTGAAACATTTTTTTTGTTGTTGTTGTTTTAATAAATCAGAGATGTGCTGGGCCAGGGGGAAGGTTGGTCAGCTGAAGCAAAGAGATGGTGCTTCAGTGATGGATTAAGAATGGTTCTGGGAGTTCACCGTTGGTGGGGTGGCAGCTGGACAACTGTGCCCAATTGTGCACAATCTTTGTTCATTAAATCAGACATGGGCTGTGAGGCAATAGGCAGAACGTGGCACAAGCAGGTGTCTCAAAATCTCCCAATCTGTGGATTCAATGCAGAAGACAGGAACTCAGTAGCCAAGTACATCTGTCTACGGTGCCAAGTGATGGTAGAGCCGTGATATTTAATTCACCTGCTGAGAAGCTCCCACATGACAGTGCCAATAGTGGATCTAAGAGCAGATGGGTCTGCTGTTGGGTAGCACCTTCTAAACCACCCCTAGGAGCGATGTATTTGTAACTCTTGGAACTTCAGCATTATACATCTATTATGTGTCACCCCCCTCCCAAGAATGTGGGTTCTACAGAGACTAACTTGTGAACTACCTCTTTGTGGTGTATTTGTAGTGAGGAAAATGGCACCTGGCATATCAAAAAAATAAAATTCCATGAAGATTGCAGAATGAAGTAATGAATTTTTAACCCCCTGCCCAATCGAAGGGCTGATACAGCAAGTATAGAAGAAATTATTTCAACAAAAATGACAAAGGGGGCATAGATATGCTGCCACCAAAATCCTGAGCCACAGGCACAGGAAAAAGGAGGCAAAGTCTGACTCCCATATGGGATCCTGGGTCTCAAACTGTTGCCCAGGGAAACCAGGGCAGGTCTTAGAGAAAAAGAACAGCAGCGGAATAAAACCTCCAAATCCAGATTTGTCCCTGTGTTTCTGGTGGGAACAAGACTACCAACCCATTTATTGTATGCAGATTAAATTTTATATAATCTTACTATAATATACACCAGGAGAAGAGTATTCTTTTTATGTACCTATCTTATATTATTTGTTTTAAACTGTGACATGATGGTACAACATGCAAAAGGTAACTGAGGGTGCACATTTCAAAAACATTTCCTTTTTCTTTCTGTGCCCAAAAAGCCAGCTGCCATATCCTGCCTTTTCAAACGAAAATGACAGCCTGACAAAGAGGGTAGTAAACTATGGCCCTTGGGCTAAATCTCACCTTTGGGCTGTTTTTATAAATAAAGTTTTATTGAAACACAGACACACCTATTTGTTTATGTGTAGGTATATTAGTTTATAGTTACATGTATAGTAGCCTATAGATACTTTGAAGCCACAAGAACAGAATTAAGTAGTTATAAGGAGACCAGAGAGCCTGGTCTCTGGCTGAACATACTATCCCTGGCCTTTCAATGAATAATTTTTGCTAAGCCCTGGCCAGACATATCAGATAAGGAACAACTGCCTGTCCAGAAGGCAGGCCCCATGGGATGGGGACAAGAAAACACAAATAGAGATGCCTGGCAGCTGCACAGAGGCTTTGCACAATCACTCCCTGCTCAGCCATTTCTTAGAGCCTAGTACTGCAAAACTTCAGTAGGGGGATGGAAGTGGGGGACACCAAAAAACAAAAAACTTTTAGGTACATAAAAAGAATGCCCTAATCCTGGAGGATGTTAAAGTATGGTGAAAACGTAACTGTGATCTAGGCATAGTGGGCTACAAGGTGGGAGAGGCGTGGGGTTCCCACAGGCTAGGCTCAAGGTTGATCTAACTGGGTGATCTCATTAATATCTCTAATCCTGAATTTCCTCATGAAACAGGCATAATGGTTATTCCTGTGTCAGTTCCTTGTGAGTATTAAGCACAGAAGCTCATAAGCAGGGCTCAGAAGAATGTCTGTCATACAGGAGTGCCTGGACACACGACCTCTGGTTTTCACTGTCATTGCCATCATCATTCCAGGGCTGGGACAAGGGCCATTACAGATAGGTATTCACTTTGGTTGCTGAACTTGCGTGGAGTATAAGGAGCACCAAAACCAAAACACAAACACACCAAAAAACCTCAGTAATCTAGATAAATCATGCTTTAATGCAACTTTTTAAAAGCCAAATTACTTTTTCAATCCACGATGAATATACTATTAAAATATAAATACAGAAACCTGCTCTGAGCCACCTTGAATCCTAAGGCTTCAAAAGGAAAAATTAATAATACCATCCTTATTTTTAGGGAAAAATCTTTTTTTTTTTTTTTAGAATATAGAATATAGGGCAGTACCTATGGGTCAAGGAGTAGGGCGCCGGCCCCATATACTGGAGGTGGCAGGTTCAAACCCGGCCCTGGCCAAAAAAATTTTAAAAAAAAGAATATAAAATATAAATTTATATTAGAGAGAGGTGAAATAGCAGGGGGAAGAGATGAGAAAGAGAGAGTAGAGAGCAGGGAGTGAGAGACGAGAAGATGGGATGAGGAGAGAACAGGGCACAGGCATTTCTAAGAAAGGGAGAAAGAATGCCAGCTGGGAAATCTTAATATTCTCTTTGCCACGGCTCTTTTTCCATTCATGTTTGTTTTTATAAAAAATAGTCACATTATTGAGGGGCAGTGGCTCACATCTGTAATCCCAGAACTCTGAGAGGTCAAGGAGGGAGGCTCACTTGAGCTCTGGAGTCTGAGGCCAGCCTGAGTGCCTGTAGTCCCAGCTACCGGAGAGGCTGAGGCAAGAGGTTCGTCTGAACCCAGGAGTTTGAGGTTGCAGTGACCTATGATGATGCCACTGCACTCTAGCCCTCTATCCCAATGACTGTCTCAAAAAAAAAAAAAAAAAGGGAAAAGAAACACTCACATTAAAACATTATTTGTCTGGATTACTGGATTTTCTGGCACTCCATTAGAATTTTATCTGAAGAAGTGAGCACCTCACCAGTTCACCCTGCTCCCAGCACTAGTCATTTTTATTTTAAGCAACCTCCTCAGAAAAAATGAGGAATAAAACATCTTGCAGGTAACGGAAAAGCTCTGAGTTACCAGAAAGTGAGGGAGAGGAGAGAGACAGTTCTTTACATCGATGTGTCAGGGACACAATGCCCTGTGTGTGTACTTTCTATTAACTGCACTCAGTCCACTGATGTTTTTTGTATTGTGCAGAAGACAGAGGAAGCCATAAATTAATTTAGACCCTTACTTTAATTATAGAAACCAATGGAAGTTCTATCAATTACCTAAAAGCAGAATAGTGTGGGCCTGATTTATGTATGTTTCTGCCACTTAAATCATTGTTTTATGAATTCCACACAATTACTTCCATAAAATCTGCAATCAATATATCAATTAAAGCTATGCCACTATCACTTGCCCTTGAGTTTCATTAGAAGTGAATAAATGAGGAAATGATTTTGCATTTTGATAACGTTCTGGCTCCTAAGCATTTGCCTGTGGTATCAAATTTTTTTTCCCCTCTAGTAGGATTGGGGTGAATATTTCAGAGGAATTATCTTCCTTTAACTTTAGGATTTGTCCAGACAAGGTTCTATCATGGCTCAGCCGTGGCTTCGATGTAACTAGAAAAAAATATATTTGGATCGATAATAGAAATAGATGGAACGATATAGAAATTACTTCTGAAATATACTTTTCTAGTCCTTCACAAAGAAAACTGGCATCCTTCTATCAAGGGGTTTGCTATGGACTGAACTGTATTTCCTTCCTACAAATTCATACATAGAAGGCAGTCTTAACCCTCTGCAATGGTATTTGGAGTTGGGGCTTTTGAGAAGCAACCAGGTTTTGATGAGGTCTTGAGGGTCCGGTGTCTTTATATGAAGCAATCCCTTCATATATGAGCATGCTCCTACTAGGTTGCTCTGCTATGTGAAAACACAGAGAGGGTGGCCATCCGCAAGCCAGGAGGAGAGCCCTCACCAGAACCCAACTGTGCCAGCGTGCTGTGTCCATCCTCCAGCCTCCACAACTGTGAGAAAACAAATGGCCTTTAAGGCTCCCAGACTATGGTATTTTGTCATGGCAGCCTGAGCTAATACAGTGCTAAGCCAAACTTGCTCATTTTAGATTTTGTAATCTAAAATGATATCTAAGGCTGGTGACAAGTGAAAAGACAGATGGTGACATATAAGCAAAGTCAACTGGCCAAAATAGGAAATACGTTTACAACGTCCATGTTATTTACAGGTCACTCTCCCTAATGAGCAAAAATCTCTCATATGGGCATTAACAAGAAAATGAGAAAAATTCAGAAGAGAAATTCACAAAAGGTAAGGTCTGAATGACAACTAAGTACGTGAGAGATGATGTCCACTGCTAGGAGAAAAGCAAATGCAAATGTAAACAAATTGACTCATTCACCTATCCAATTTGAAAAATGAAAGAGAGAAAAAATACGTCAGTGAGTGCTGGGAAGAATGTTGGGATGGGACCAAAATCCCATCTTTGGGAATGTAGGTGTAGAATGTGAGGGTGGACACAAAGATTTTTACTGCAGCCTTTACGGAGGGGATAGAAAAAGGAGCACGTCAATGACCGATGGAGAGTGGTTGACGACTCCGTGAGCCATCTGCAGCGTGAAATATCTCAAAGGCTTGAAGGGAGATGGTCACAATATTGTTAAGTGAAACTAAATAAGATTGACATGTGTAGGATGCGTATAAACATGAAATACGCATAGATTGTCTTCTGGATAAAGTCAAAGGACTAACCCTCCGCCCTACCCCATCCTATGTGTCTATGTGCTTCTTTGAATTATAATAGAAAAAATGTGAAAGGAACTTGTAGGGCATCCACACAGGTTACTTTAAAGGTGTTACTGGATAAAGTGGGGATATCATTAGCATATGACCAACTGCGTGTCGGTATGTGTGTTATCTGCATGCTTCACCAAGTGCAATGAGCACCTGGTACTGCTGTAATTTAAAATCTACTCACAAAATTGTGAAGCAAGCAAAATAACGATGGCGACATTTCACCTGCTTCTGGAAACAGCTACTTCGTATGTAGATTAGGGTCGGGGTAGTGCGTTTTGCTAATCTAATCCAGAGTCGACTTTTCCATTCATGGAACCACTGATTTACCTCTTGCAGCTAATACAAGGGAGTCATGTTTTAATTCGGAAAAGATGTGCTGCATTCTTTGCCTTACTGTGTCTGCCTAGAGCAGATTTTGATGTCAAGCATTCATTCAGTGTATGCCAATGGTGCTAACCTAACACAGCTTGTGTGCTCTTACCCTGCACAAGAGCTTACAGACTGTGGCCTCTCAGAGTGGGGTGGGCAGCAAGATGCCACCAGTCCACCCTCAGATTTACCAACCCTCTCTGTTAAGGGTTTACATAATTTGCTACTCAAAGCTTGTTCAAAAACATTATGATTTGCATTTGATACTAGGTGGTCTTGCCTAATTCCCTGGAGTTTCGCTCCAATTTCATTTAGTTTGATGTAAAGTAGGTCCATTTTACACTCTGAAGAAGAGTAGGTAATATTAGGAAAGGTACGAGGATTTCAAACCACCATAAAGGTTGGGGATGAGGAAAGAAAAAAGATCTGGGCTAGTTTGGGGTCAGATAAAAGAATCTATAGGATCAGGTTGTAGTCACATAAAATCTTGAGTGAACATCTTTCTCTTTGTGCTTTTGTGAGTCCTGGGTCATATTCTTAGGATAATTCACTTGGGAAAAAAATATGCAAAAATGCATCTTAAAAAGCAGATAACTTCAGTAGGAATTATTTTCATTACCGACACATTCAGCAGGGTTCCTTTAGAAACCATCTCCCCTACTGCATTTAAGGGTTTTATTTACAGATGATTGGCTATTTGGTGGGGAAGAGGGGCAATTTAAGTTTAAAACATTCAAAACCAGTTAAAGATCCCTGAAGAAAAAAAAAAAAAAATCAAAGGCAAAATCCAGAGTAATCTTGGCAGTCAGGAGACAGGAAGATTCCTATATACAAAAGTGTAATTTACCCCTTTTTTCAAGAGCACAGGTTTTAAATAAAAATGATAAACACAAACATTTTCAAGTTAAAAAGCAAGCACATCCTAAGAGATTGCTGAGACGTCAGGAAGCCTCAACTTTAAGGAAGATGGGTGAGTTCTTAGAGAAAGACAGTCTTTACCCATCAGCTCTCAAAGATAAGATAGGCAGCTCTTAACTCTGTGGGGATCAGGCCTGGAGAGAGGAGAGAGATCCTGGGTGACCATGAACGTATCTTGAGTGTGTGTACGTGTGTGTGTGTGTTTTTGAGACCCTTTATATGCTGGCTGAACTAATTAAGGAAATGGGAGATGGTTTTATACAAGTATATATATCTTTTTTGTCTGTTTGTTTGTTTTGCAATTTTTGGCCGGGGCTGGATTTGAACCTGCTACCTCTGGCATATGGGGTTGGCACTCTACTCCTTTGAGCCACAGGCACCGCCCTATATCTTAATCCAGAAGAGAAAACCCTCACTGTAGTTTGCAAAGAAGGGAGCTAACTATGAATAGCCTGGACCTAGAAGCCGTAACAAAGAAAAGAAGACTCTGCGTGTACCTTAGGATACGTGGATATGCTTTACACCCAGCACCAGTGCAGAGCCTCCAGATGGGAATAATCTGAGGCCCCCCAGCTACCCAACTGGGGAAGGCGAGGTCTCAGAGTGGGTCACCATTACAATACACTAGCTGAGCTTGCCAATCCCAATGCTCTTGCTTAAGAGGTCGACAAGACTCTCACTATAAAAAAATCATTCTTTGTTTTGCCTCTGTATGGAGTAGCAGGATTAGCTATGAATTTTCTTGAACACTGCAATATTAAAGGGTGTTTATTTTGTTTAATATGATGATAAACCTAAGTTCTCAACAATGGGGGGAAATTAAAATATAATGAAACAATAGAGTGTTATTGGGCCATTAACATATTTACATAAAGGGCATATGGTATGATAATAAATGAAAATAACAGGATGAAGAATGTGTGTGTAACATGACTGATGATGTAATTTAAAATTAAAGCATGTTGGACACACACTGTACAGTTTCTGTAATTATTATAAATTCATACTTTAAACCTAGAAAAAAGTATAATTATATACTGTTGAAGTGACATTGCCACTTTATGTCAGAGATGGGCACACTTTTTCAGTAAGGAGCCGGACTGTTAATATATTAGGTTTTGTGGCCACCGCTGTCTCTACGATATATTCCTCATTTTTGTTTTAACAATCCTTGTAAAATCTAAGAACGACTCTGAATGTGTAAGCCTCATGAGACCAACTCTGGGGTGGGTCTGGTGAGCCTTGGTTTAGATCAGCTCATTTTCTCTGTATGGCTCAGCTGTTTAATTTTGGAGGACATGTGAATCATTTGCATGTTTGATATGTGAGTCAGGCTTTCCCCAAATTACTGTGGAATAGTTGTACCCATTGCAACTAGCACCTTTTTGGGAGTGAATTTGTTTTGTTCACGTCTATGAGGAAAACTCAAATAAAATAGGTCATATGACAATATAGGGCCAAATTGTCCAATATGGTAACCTCAGTAATGTAACGTTAATGAAACGAAAATTATCGTCAGTGCCTTAATCCCATTGGTTCTGTGCTGGACAGAGCAGGTAAAGAAGACTTCGTCCCAGACAGTTCTAGAAGGCAACAGTGTTAGAGAAAAAAATAAAATAAAACTCGGGGACTTAACTGTATGGTGAGTTTTGATACAATAATTTTCCTTCAGAAAATAATATTTACGGAGAACAAGGGAGGGCAGATAAATGAAACAAGGATTGAAGTTAGAGTCAAAGGGACCCAGGAAGGCAGCTGTAGGTGGAATAATTTCCCCGGTTCATAAAACGAATCTACCACATCCTGGCTGTGTGATCCTGGGTAAATTAATCCACTCTTCAGGCCAGCTACTTCCTCAGCTGCAACAAACATTATGGTACCTACCTGGTGAGATTTCAAGAGGAATAATCAAGGCTGCCCACGTGAAAATGTGCCCTAACATTATAACTTAGGAGACGTGTGCACACACATGTATATCAGCCCAAGTGGGACAATTTTCATAACTTCAGAAAGAACTACTTCCCGCCTGCATAGTTAGATTCTGGCTTCCCGAGGGCAGAGGCATACACCTTGTATTTAATTAATGCCGAAACTATCACTGAAGATTGTACCCTGCCTGGGAGCAGTAAGGGCTGCCGAAAACTCCTGAGGCCTCAGAATGCACAGGTTGGTCATCTCATTCCCTACTTGCCCGCTGACAATGCTCACCCCACAGGGAGGAGTTTGGGGTATTTCAGCTTCACACTTAGGGAATTGGGATGTTAGATTTGGGCACGGCGGTGGAGGATTCTCCCCTGTCTCTCATTCTCTTAACCGCCGTGAGCCTGGTACCTCTGCTCCCCGCCACCCTACCTTCTCCAGCTGGTCTCAGAAACACCTGGTCTCCCGGACTCGCTTGTGGGTACTGACCCTAAAGAGTCCGTTCTGGGAATTTCATATGACTTATACCCAGTGTCTGAAATAGACGGTGAAGCCTTGGATAAGGCTGGGACACTCTCTGAATGGGAGGGAATGAGCTGGACTTTCATTCTACAGTCTGCTCTGGGAATCGGGACAGGGCTGTGTCATGCTCCCCCCTGGAGCACCCCTCCCAGGCAGAGGAAACTTGGGTTCTACCCTCTCAACACTGTTATCTACTTGCCTCATTTGTTTCTTGTCTCCTTCCTCCAGCTATAGGTGCTAAAGTACCCCAATTTTTAATTATTGTTATCGTCCCCCATTCCCCCCAGTTAAATGGGGGAGAACTGTAATTTCCTTTTTTCTCCTCCTCTTTGGAATCATACAGCAAACAATTTGAATAGCCCTGCAAACAAGTCACTAGCTGAAGGCGACACAGGATGTCCATAAAGTTCATGCCTAATTTTAAATGGTACACTATTTTAAATTGCACACAAATTTTAAGGGCAGCCTGAATCTTCAATGGTGTGACATTGTGCACGAAACTATTGATCAAGCACCTCTGGGTAAGCTACGGGACCTTTTGGAAGGCCTGCGTGTGTCATCGAAATTATTTTTATTTTAACTTGCAAAGCTATGATAAAAAGCTATTGCTATAGCGTCTCGCCCTCCCACCACCCTCCCCTCAACCCCATGCCCACAACCCGTCCATGGGACCCGACCCTGACAGATCTAAGGACGAATGGCTGGGACATCCGGGAGGTGAGTGTTCAGATGTAAATGGTCATGAGCAGAGGGGTTCAGATGCTGAGGCAACAAGGAAACAGAGACATGCTTAGGAGAGTTAAGTTCACCTCGTAGAGAGCCACAAGCGAGGGTAGGGCAGAGGGAGGGGAAGAGAACTTACATGGCAGGGAAGGTGACTGGACTCAGATTTATGTCACAAAACAAAAAGAGAGCCACAACAGTGGGCTTACTTGCGGAAGTATATACAAGTGAACTGGGGGCACTGTACATGGAGGATCCCTCCTGGTTTGCCTGGCATAACAGGACCGTGCCTACGAAAGAGAGAGAGAGACGGTATCTGGTTTGGGAACAGCCACACTACACCTGAGAGATCACGGCAATGCAAACAAGAAAGGCAGAGACATGAAAACATAGCCACATCCCAGAGCACATGAGGGGGACACCCGGGGCAGCCCCCCTCCCAGCCCGCCAAACACCATGTCATCATGACTCTTTCCAGTGGACTGAGTAGCAGAGTCTGGCTACTCTAGGGCCCAGATTCAGATCAGGAGTGGGAACAGCCTGGCATCCTGAAAAGGGAACAATGGGAGTATCAGAGAGCCCTAGATGGTAAACCTGACTCAAACACCACTGTGCTGTGTGATCCTGGGACGTCACTGTACCCCTCTGTGCCTCAGCAGTCTCATTTGCAAAACAGGGGGAAACATACCTACCTCCAAAAAAGGTTGTGAATCCTACAGCTGGAGACGCGCTCAAGGCTGGGACTGGCACGTCATAACAACTCCAGGGTAAGCATATGCGTTGACACATTTAGAGAAAACTTACCCCCCTCCTCCATACACACACACTCCAAACTTTAGCCTTTCCAAATTAGTTCTTCAGAGAGGAAAGAAATAAACGCAACTTTGTGCATCTGGGACCCTCGCCAGGTGAGACAGTCCTTGGCTTCTCCATTTCTGGTTTCTCCCCCAACACTCTCTGCTGCCCAGCTGGAGAGGTTGCCAACTAGTCCTCCTCACATTTACTCCAGTAACCCGAAGCTCATAGCTAGAGAACAGCCACCCCAATCTCTGGAAATATCCCTGGACTCAAGGGTGAAATTAACTGACCTTCTCTGGGGAGTAAACACATGCAGAGTCTGGATGGGCCTCAGTCAGGATCAAACTTTTGCTACACTGATGGTTCTTTTTCTTCCTCATTTAAAAGCAGCTTAACAGCATATAAGGTAAGCCTTCAAACGGTCTAATTTCTTCTCAGCAGGTATTTTTAGTTTCAGAAGGTAACTGGCATAGTAATAGATATGAATAGCAAACCCCAGGTGATGGAGGCTGGGATCTAAAAATCAGCCAATTGGAGGCAAGCTACCACTGTAAACGATACTCAGTAATCCTGCAGCAAGTATTCTTGACTAATAAATACACTATGTGATGTTGCAGAAGCCACTCATATGATTTCGCTCATTGCTGGAAATCTTAGAGATAAATTAATATTCTGATAGAATCTACAGAGAGCGACCAAATCTTAATCTTCTAGAGTGGGACCCCAGCAGGCAGACTTTCAGAAAGCTCCCTACCTGTACCCTCTTGAATACTCCTAGTTAAAAGCCACTTTTAAAATAAGATCTGACATTTCTTGGGGTACTTTAGGTTTTGAAAGAAAAAAAATATTTAATTGTAGCAAAAACATATCCAAAAGGGCATTTCAGTATTGTGCAGTTAAAATCCTTGGGCCAATTTTCAATATCCTCAATGCAATTTACAGAATTCCACCGGGACGCAACACAGATTCCGTCTAGAAAGATAAACTCTGGCAGGGCTTTCCCTGCCAACAACAACTTGGCGACAACGCTTTCCCAATTTCTCTTATGCTGCAGATCCTAAGAAACTGGACTGAAGTAACTTATTTAGATGTGTACACGTAACAAAATCTTTATGCAATGATTGTGGCTTTTGTAAAACAACATCTATGTCTTCACAGGACTTGGTTTCTATTTTCCCTTTTTAGGGGGAAACATCCTCCAGCTTAATTTGCAAAGTACTTATTGTATATTCCTTTAGTCCTTTGTGATCTTTTCGTAAAAGGAAGCTTTGAATTCAACAAAAGGGAGGCATCAGAGAACACTGTAACCTCTATGCTTTTGGTGGGGGCAGGAGTGGGTAATGGGTGTTTCTTGTAAAACATAAGTTGAATAGATAATACGATACACACAGACTCAACCTGAGCCCCCAGAATTGTGTTTTCTACCTTCTCCCAGCCCCCAACCTAAATCACCTACGTCCACTCACCTGAACTGTAACCTGCACCGTGGTGATAGCCTACACTGCTTAGACTTCTGTGCCTTTGCTTATTAAACTCCTTGAAATTTAAGGATGGTGACTAGGTTCAATTTGTACCACCCTCTACCCATCCCTTACCCAGGGTAGGTGTCATTAATCCATTTCAATATGATCGTCTCTCATGGGCCTGTGATCCTCAGAATCATTCTCAACACAGCTAGCAGGCAATTACCTATCATCTGATTGGAGCAGGTGAAGGGGAGGAGACCTGTACACCATTCCGTCTCTCCATGTTAGGTCAGACCACATGAAATGGACATTTTTATGTTGAATGTTATTTTTATGTTGAATGCTATTTTTATGTGGAATGTTAATTTTATGTCATTCAACTTAAAAAAATAAATTTGGCTTCCCTTGTCTCCCTTCCGCATAGTTTGAAAGTGACCTCCTCTCCCCCAAGTCCCCGGGAATGAATTAATTACTCTCTGCTATGCTGTTATCGTACATTAAAAAATCCTCTCCCGAGTAGATTCCTGTCATGCTGTATTACAATTATCTATTTACATATTGGTCTTCTCGGCCGCGCAAGCCCCCCGCGGTACAGCCAAATCATACTCCTCTTTTTATCCCGAGCACCTAGTAAAGTGCCTGGTCCTCGGAGGGATTAGTGAATAGGATTGAATTATAATACCTCTTGAAAGAAGTCCCCCCTCTCTGTTTCCTCTGCTAGAAATGGTGCTTGAATTTCCATCCAACCCTTCCTGAGAGCTCCTCCTTCTACCTGTTGTCTCCGGCCCGAAACGCATATGTCTAAAATTCAGATACATTCCCAAGCTACCTGGAAGGCATCGCCTGGTTGTCTCTTCTCTCTCGGTTCTTTTGTTGACTCATGTGCTTTACTACAGATACCCAGCAGCCCGGTGGTCCATTTCCTGGGCTGCTGACGACTCTATTAGCACGTGGCAGGGACATGGCTCCACCTGCCCGACCTCAGTCTGGGAATAATCAGAGCCTCCTCCAAGCCCTGTCAGACTCACTTGGTTAGAGTGAAATGACCATTCACATCCCACATTCTGGCAAGACATCCACACAGCCACTCCCAGGCAGGGTCTGGACCCCTGTGACTGGGAAAGGGGATGCCTGGGTTGGTGTTTTAGACAGGGCATCAAACCCCCTTTGGCCTCACCTGTGGACTCCCCACAGGGTAGGGGATCATTTCTAGACCCTGAAGGTGGAGAGAGAAGCTAAGAGAGATGCTCCTTATAGCAGGCAGGAAGGAGGAAGCATACTCTGCTGCCAGCCCGGAGGACACGGGACTCGGAGGAACAGCAGCAGAGTGTCCCACCTCCACGCCTCTGCACCGCCTGCTCCTTCCCCCGGGAAACCAGAGAACTCCTTTCTGGACTCAGCTCTGGTTTTTCCTCCTCCTAGAAATGAGGTCTATTTGTCTCTACCTGGCCAGGTTCCCTCCTTTCCTCTGCTTTTCTAGATTTGGTTGCAGTAATAATCTATTTTAAGAAATGTCTTTCGGCTCGGCACCCGTGACTCAATCGGCTAAGGAGCCAGCCACGTACACCTAAGGTGGCGGGTT
>CAUYQV010177835.1:0-17474 GCA_963574575.1 Galagoides demidoff
GGTCCCAGCTACTTGGGAGGCAGAGGCAGGAGACTCGCTTGAGCCCAGGAGTTGGAGGTTGCTATGAGCTGTGATGCCATGGCACTCTACCCAGGGGGATAGCTTGAGGCTCTGTCTCAAAAAAAAAAAAAAAAAAAGGACTGGAAATTACACTGTTGTCTTGTTTCTGCTAAAGATGAGATGATTTGCTTGCTTTGTGATGCTGCCATACCAACATTAAGAAAGTTCAGTGCTCATCATTATAACACTGGTAAGGACCACCAATATTGTAAATTACAGGGAGAGGTGCCCAAGGTTGTGTTGCAGAAATTAAAAGATGAAAAGTAAAAGCAAAAACAGTTCTTTCAAGCAACAGTAAGACCTGGAAATAATGACACTGAAGCAACTTGTAAAGTAGCTCGTGTACTCAGGAAAAAAGGGAAGCCATTCAGTGATGTAGAAATTGTGAAAGAATGCATTATCAAAGTTGTAGGATGCTAAGATCCCAATAATGTTTCAAAGTATAAATTGACTCTTTCAAGGAGAACCATAACTGATCAGTAGCATGAATTAGCCTTTAATGTAACAGAACAACTTCGTGCAGTACTTCAAAAGGAAAATAGATATTATACAATCACTTTCTGTGAATCAACTGATACTACTGACTTGGTGCAGGTTTTATGCTTTATTCTGGTCATAACAGATTTTCTTTGCTACAAAAAGTTACTTGCTTTGGGCACTCCCACAGACAGAGCACAGGAAATAGGTATCTTCAAATTTCAAGATAAAATGTCATTAAGTTGGACTGAACTTGGTAAATTTAGTAAGTATATGCACACAGGGGGCACCTTCCATGACAGGAAAACACGAAGGGTTTTTTCGCACAGATTAAAAAGTATTTAAAGATCCAGATGCTCTCATTTCTTTTCATTTTATCTTGCATCAGCAAAATAGGCAAAGCCAAATAGTAGCTTTGGCTTCTATTTTAAGTGACCAGTTATAAGTACTGTTAATTGTTTTTGGGCAAATGCAACACAGCATGGTCAGTATCCTAACACACTGAACAATGAAGTATTCAGTGTGGTTTTGCCATATCATTCTCAAGGGCATTGACTGTTGCAGGGAGGGGTGTTAGGCAAAATTTTATCTCTGCAAGAACAGATAATTAAATTTTATGAAGAACAGAACCAGCAATGTGAATTACTGAAAGCAGATTTCTCTATAATGCAGCATTTCTGTGTGGTATCATGTCAAATCAAAACAACTCGAATATTTCTTTGCAAGGTAAAACTAAGTCTATATATGATATATGTCAAAAAATCCAATCCTTTTTCAAAAGGAAATTTTGGATGAACATTTTCCCTTTTAGCAAAGGTCATTGATGAGCAGGGTGATATATATGAATCATTTGATGACTATGCAGCTGTTACAGGTCTATTAATTGGAGAATACAATGAAAGTTTCACTGACTTTGAGAATCATGACATCACACTCAAATCAGCCTCACCTAATTGATATCACCAAGGCAGTTAAAGAACTGGAATCGATTGAGCTCTCAGTAGATGACATTTTAAAGTGATTGTTTGATGCTCAGAAAAATCCAATTAAAATATGGAAAAATGAAATAAAATACCTACTCCTTTGGCAACATGCCTGAAAAATTCTTTCTTTTCAACCACTTATTGCTGTGAGTCTACACTGTCCTATCTAACCCAAATCAAAATACCCTTAAGGTCACAAACAACTGCAGACCTCTGTGCTACAACCAAATATTCAAATGCTTTCCAACAAAAAGCAGACACAACAAAGTCACTAAAAGATTAGTAAGATTTAAAATTAACAAATAGTAGTTTTGACTTTTTGAAATTATTAAGTAGACTTAAGATTTTTGCAAAATAATGTACATTTTTAAGCATATCTAATTGAATTTTCTTGAATTTGGTTTAAGATTTGATTATAGCTAAATTAATGCAGCCTTCTGACATGAAAAGGTTCCCCATCCCTGCCCCAGGAGTCACCTCAAAGCCCAACGGGATCAACATGCTGCCACATCTGCCACATCTTTACAGTCTAAGGCAGCAGTTCTCAACCTGTGGGTCAAGACCCCTTTTAACAATGAAAATACATTGCAGCATTAGGAAGGTTGAGAACCACTGGCCTAAGGCATTGCACTGTTGTGCAGTGTGAAGGAGGGAAGGAGTCCAAGGTAGCTGGGGCACCTATCAGCTGGGTGACAGCCCCTCTAAGCCTCCTGGAAAGTTTGAGTTAGGTGGTCCCTGAGGACCCTTCCTTCCAGCTGTAACATTCAGTGCCTATAAGTCAAACGGGATGAGGAATACAAAAGGAGTTCCTATACATTGCCACATGACAAAAGTACATCACAAGGACATTCACGAAGTGAAAAAGGAAACTGCTATCAATTGTGAAATGCTTCTCTGGGGAGAGAAGTGTAATTTCAAACTTACAGAAAAGTTGCCAAAGTAGTCCGAACACCTCTCCTATATACATATGCATGTGTACATATATACATTGGAATGTATTTTTCTTATTTACTTCTTTTATTTTATTCTTGACCTGTTTGAGAGTAAATTGCAAATATCGTGTCCCTTCACTCCTTAACATTTCAATGTATATTTACTCGAAACAAAGATATTCCCTGGGCTCTGCACCTATAGCTCAAGTGGCTAAGGCGCCAGCCACATACACCAGAGCTGGCAGGTTCAAATCCAGCCTGGGCCTACCAAACAATGACAATTACAACCAAAAAATAGCCAAGCATTGTGGCAGGTGCCTATAGTCCCAGCTACTTGAGAGGCTGAGGCAAGAGAATTGCTTAAGCCCAGGAGTTGTAAGTTGCTGTGAGCTGTGATGCCATGATACTCTACCCAGGGCAACAGCTTGAGTCTCTGTCTCAAAAAAAAAAAAAAAAAAAAAAAAAAAAAAAAAAAAAAAAATATATATATATATATATATATATATATATATATTCTCTGCTGTAACCATACTACAATTATCAAATTATCAAAGTGTTAGGAAACTAACACTGATACAACCTTATTCAAATTTTGCCAGTTATCCTTTATAGTGAAATACTTTTCACTCCTGGATTACACATTGCTCTTGGTTGTCAACGTCTCTTCCGTCCCCTTTACTTGGGGACTATTCTTCAGTCTCTCATTTATGATCATAGACCGTATATTCCATAAAATATCCCTGGCCTGGGTTTGCCTGGTGTTTCCTCATGACTGGATTCAGGTTTTGCATTTGGGGGTGGAAGACTTTTTTAAGGGGATAAGATCTGAGTCTGTAAGTTGGGGGTGAAGGCAAAGGAAGACCCAGGCAGTGCTGTGGATTCAGGGGGAATAAGCCCCTTCAGTGCAGCCCAAAAATCTGAACAGGAACAAAAATAGGATATTGCCCTGGTGTGGACACAGAGCTTAGCAAACCTTAGGTGAGGTAAGAGACCCTCTCCCTAGCAGATTCCATTCCCCCAGTTATTTGGAGCATATCCAACAGATCATGGCTTCTGTGTAGGAATAGTTCTCTCACTTAATCCTTTAGTGACCTCAGAGGTGATAGCATTTCTCTTGTTTTACATATGGGAAAACCAGGGCCCAGGGAGCACAGCCACGCACAAGCAGAGTTGGCAATTGACCCCAACCTCAGCCTCCAAGCTCGCTCTTTCCACGCCACCATGTCATTTCCAACCTGCTAAGGATTTTCTCCCCAATCACTCCTTGCTTTGCTTTGCTCAAAACAAGACTTGAATAAGTCTTTCCACTCATGTCAGTGATTGATACTTGATTAATGTTCAGGATTGCTATCATCTAAAGCATAATTTTCATAGATGCAAAGACCAATTTTGTTGTTACTGAGGCGAAAAGATCTGTTTCCTCATAAGTTAGCAAGCAGATTAGGAGGGAAACAGTAACCCCCAGGGTGTCTCTCTGGCTGACTCTGAAAGGAAGCTGTGCTGCATATGGCATGTTTAACATTTATGGCAGGTGGGTCAGAAGACCTGCACCCCTGTGTGGCCACTGCCTGGGCTACTGTGCCACAGCTGTGTGGCATTTGGGCATCACCCTCTACTTCTAAGGTAATTGAGGATAGGTCCCTAGAGAGCTCACTTCTTGACTACAGATGCGATGGTGATCGTCAGAGTAGGGGGACCTACCTCCTTATCCTGCCAAGAATTCTTGTTGAGAAGACTTGCATCTTGTCAGAACCACTGAGGGACAGCACCGTGACTGTCACTTAGATGCAGCCAGCGGAGTCCTGCATTCAGAGCTAGCCTTGTGCAGCACACTGCCCAACCTCTCGGGGTTGTTGGCAGTGGGAATGATGTCCTGAGCACCTGGCCCCAGTTCCCGCCACAAACAGGCAATCTTTCTTCATTTTTTTCCCCTTCTCCTTTATTTTTTGACCATTCTCTTCCACTTCCAAGTGGCTCTCCTGTTCCTCTGATTCCCTAGGTAAAATTGAGAGTTATTATTAATATTTTATACCAAAATATAAATCAAGTATAGAGGTTGGGAGACCAGGCCTGACAGCTCTCATTTGTCTCTAGCTAGAAAGTAAAAGATCCTTCAAATTGAACTTCAAAAAGCAATGAGTTTGACCTTAGGACATTTGACTGCCCACAAAGCAGCATTTGTGTCTGAATGTTAGCAGGGAAGATAAGGACTGAAAGTTGGGTGGGCATGAGTGTATTGGGGACGGAGAGGCACGTAGCTGGGCCCTGAAAGGTGCCTTCCAGGGCTCACTGTGGGTCACCAGCCTCTGACCTATTTTGTTAACGGGACCACACAGTGTGGATATATATGTGTATGGGAAGTAGGGGGTGAGTTGTCTGGCCTTTTTTCATTTAAAATTCAAATAGCTGCCCTGGAAGTATGAACATGGAAAAATAAACAGTCTGAGAACTTAGATAAATGGTTGTGCCTGTGGAATGTGTTACTAACCAAAGTACAGTAGCACCTCCATAGTTGACCACCTCCCTCCATTGACCACCTCCTCAACTTGACCTAATTTTCATAGATCAGACATACACCATATGTACATATCAGTATAGTAGGCCTACTTCTGTATGTTGACCATTTTGGTACAGTTCTTATGTGGTCAAATTATAGACGTTCTACTGTATTTGGAGTAATGCCTGCCCCAGGGTTAGCCCTCAAAGGGTGGTAATCATTTTTATAGTGTTCAAGGGCTTGGACTCTGGAACTAAATTACCTGAAGCCACATCCCAGCTCCAACATTTCTAGTTGTGCAGCCTTTGGGAAGCTGTTTTACATCTCTGTGTCTCAGTTTTCTTTTCTGTAAAATGGGCATAAGCATGGTACCTCCATGATAGGGTTGTTGTGAAAACTAAATGATTTCATATATGTAAGACACTTAGAAAAGTGCCTGGCATATATTAAGCACTAGGTAAGACTTATTACGTACTGATGAGAGGATCCATACAGAAATTACTACTGGTTTTTGCTCCAGCACAAGTGTATTTGAGAACATCAGCAAAGAGGCTGGTAATCTTGAAATTCAATCACAAGCTGAATTTCAAGGCTAGATCCCTGCAGCAGATAATGTCAAGCATCTCAACTGTGGGCTAAGAGTCACATGAGAGACAGAGCTTGCTTACTGTTCTGAAGTTCTAGCTCTTCAAAGGCAAGACAGTGGGGCTCTTTGCCTTGGTACATGACAATGTGTCCTTTGAACAGAGGTCTGACATTGCATTAATTTACTGGGGCTGCCATAACAAAGTACCACAATCTAGGTATCTTAAACAACAGAAATGTGTCTCATAGTTGCTAGAAGGAGGCTAGAAGTCCCAGATCAAGGTATCAGCAAATGGTTCCTTTTGAGGACAGTAAAGAAGAATCCACTCCACCCTCTCCCTGGCTTCTGCAGCTTTGCTGGCACTTTGGCAATCTCAGCTTGTAGATGCATCAGCCTGAACTCTGCCTCCAGGTTCACACGGCATTCTCCCTGTGTTTGTCTGTCTCTGTGTCCAAATTTCCCTTTTATAATGATGCAGTCATATTAGAATAGGGCCCACCCTAATGAACTTGTCTTAATTTGATCATCTGCAAAGACTATTTCCAAATGAGGTCATGTCCACAGGTACTGGGGGTTAGGACTGCAGCATCTGGCTCGGTGCCTGTGGCTCAAGTGGCTAAGGCGCCAGCCACATACGCCTAAGGTGGCAGGTTTGAATCCAGCCCGGGCCCACCAAACAACAATGATGGCTGCAACCAAAAAACAGCTAGGTGTTGCCGTGGGCACCTGTGGTCCCAGCTACTTGAGAAGCAGAGGCAGAAGACTCGCTTGAGCCCAGGAGTTGGAGGTTGCTGTGAGCTGTGATGCCACAGCACTCTACCCAGGAGGACAGCTTGAGGCTCTATCTAAAAAAATAAATAAATAAATAAACAAATAAATAAAAGACTACAGCATCTATGGGGTGGGGGGACTCAACCCATGACACTCACAATTCCTCAATGCCTTGTGTCTGAGTTGCCCAAATTGCCTTCCGGCTGGCTAATCCATCCCCTCTCATTTCCACTCACTCCATACAGGGAGTGAAAAATTGTTCTCTGACTGCACTTTTACCGAGGAGGCTTCTATTTCATTACTAGAGATTCATTCAGAAAAGAACATCTAACTCAAATATGTCAAAATGAAACACTAGGCCGAGCACAATGCCTCATAGCTGTAATGCTGACACTGAGAGGCCAAGTGGGTGGATTGCCTGAGCTCAGGAGTAGAGAGGGAGACCCCACCTCTACTAAAAATAGAAAGAAAAAAAAAACTAGCCAGGTGTTGTGGCAGGCACCTGTAGTTCCAGTCACTCAGGAGGCTGAGACAAGGAGTTCGCTTGAGCCGAAGAGGTTGAAGTTGCTGTAGCTATAATGCCACAGTACTCTACCCAGAGCTATAGAGTGAGACTGTTTAAAAAAAAAAAAAAATCGAACACTATAAACAACATGTTGAAAGCAAAGTCTTTTCACCATTGTGAAGGGAGGTATAACCTGGCTTGTGGGTAAAAAAACTAAGGCTGTATTTTGAGGGAGGGACCCTCCGTTGGCCCAGTGCTTTAGATTAGTCCTAATACAAGACCTTCACTGAGCTCTGTTCCTGTACCCACGGGAGGCCCACAGCGAGGTAGAATTAGCGTCTAGAGCTGACCCTCCAGGTCCTCCCTGCTCAGCTGTGTGAACTTCAGCCTCCCTTTCTGGGGCGTAGTGTTCCCACTACTTTCTCTTATTTAATCCTCAGCACGAGCCACTGAATGTGGATGTTGGTATCACCATTTCATACACAGGAAACTTGAGAGAGAAATGACGAGAACGCCCCCAAACCCGTATTATGTGTGTTACCTCGGCCTCTGTAACTTTTACATCAGTGGATTTCCATACCGGCTGCATAGTCTATTCACTTAGGAGAATTTGGGTTAAAGGTTTGGCATCTCTGGGAGTGAATTCCCCAAGCAATTCTGATATATTTCCAGTGTCAAGAACCACTGCTCTAAGTGTTCTGTGGATCTTCCTGGTACTGGAAACCCCAGCGAGTGTGCATTGCTTCTGCAGTAATCACTAAACTCCTTAGCCTGGAGTCTCAGGCCTTCCACTGATCTCGTTCTCCTTTCCAACTTACCCAACCAGTATCCTTTTGTTGTAGTTTCACATCTTGTGATCAGCTGCCCCCGGGGTCCCTCACAGCCATATGCCCCCTGCCAGACAATACTTATGTATTTTGGCTTTCTGGCCCCGATGAAATCATTGTTCTTGACTCAAAGGGTTTTTGGGGGGAACAAAGTCTCACTTTGTCACTCTCAGTGGAGTGTTGTGATGTCATAGCTCACAGCAACCTCAGACTCTTGGGCTCAAGCAATTCTCTTGTCTCAGCCTCCTGAGTAGCTGGGACTGCAGGTGCCCACCACAATGCGTGGCTATTTTTAGAGGCGGGATCTCGCTGTAGCTCAGGCTGGTCTCGGACTCCTAAGCTCTGGCGATCCACCTGCCTCAGCCTCCCAGAGTGCTGGGATTACAGGCATGAGCCACCGCGCCCAGCCCTCCCCAATGTTTTTCAAATTATCTCAACCCACCAGTGGATCATGAAATCAATAGAGTGGGGCATTTTAAAAGAAAAGAAAATAGAATGGATGACACAGTAAGGAAAAGCAAAGCTCTATGAAATTTCTATTATATATATAGTCTACAGTCTCCATGAAAAGTGCTTCTCCTCACTTCAGGCCACAGTGCAGTCAGAAATGTTCGAACTGCCCTGTACTAACACTTACTTATCATTGCTTTCAGAACCTGGAGCAAAATTCTCCGCCTCCAAGGTCACAGAGTATTAGAGGATAGACCTAGAAGTTATCTTATCCATTGACCCTCAAGATTGGTACAAGGCAATTGCATGAGGGTCTCCAGGGAACTCATTAAAAATGCTGATTCCTCAGGGCTAGCCCTGGGAATTATAATTCATTTGATCCAGAAATGTGTATTTTCTGATTCTGAGTTTTGCGAACCACTGATCTAATCCATTTCCTTCATTTGACATTGAGTGACATGCCAAGGTCACATAGCTCATTAGTGGCAGACCCTTGGGGTCCCTAGAAAAGACCAAGGCAGTGGTTCTGACCCAGACTGTAAAGTCGAAATACGTGTAAAGGTTTTCAAAATATAGATGCCTTGGCCCCACTCCAAAACAACTAAGTTACAGTCTGTGGAGCTGGGCCTGAATGGCTGGCCTTGTGCCAGTGCTTCCCAAACTTCAGGATACATACAGCTCACCTGAGCAGATCCTGCTTCCCTGGGCCTGGAGCAGGGTATAAGATTCTGCGTTTCTGATAGGCCCCCACCAATGCTGCCGCTAGTCCAGGAACCACACTACATGTAGCAAGGCCTGGTCCCAGGTCCCAAAGAGCCCACAGATTACCACGCCTCCATCAACATCTCCCTGACCTGCCTTGGTTTGTAGTCTGGGGATTTCCATTGTATCACTCTTCAGTAGTGGATTTTCTGTTCCATCATTTATCAAAAACTAGCCTCCCTATTTTGGCAGAAGGGACCTTGGTTGAAAATTCTTCATTCCCCCTTGTACCCTCCTCAACCTATGTACCTTGTACTGTCATCTTCTCTATAAGGTTCCTAATAAAGGTAACAGACTCTTAGGACCAGTTCAGCAAATTGTTAGGGCACATCCAGCTGGTCACAAAGGTCCCCCAGACCCCTGTCCTTTCTTAGAGGAGCTTACTGTATTATAGTGGTGGGGAAAAAAGTGCAAAAGTCACTGAACTCAGGCCTGCTGAGAGGTATGGATGCTGTGCAGGGTGGGGCAAGCACGGAGCCAGATGACCTGTGCTCCATTTCCAGTTCAGCTGCTAGATAGCTGTGTGGACTTGGGCAAAGCATTGAGCCTCAGTTTCCCTAATAATAAAATAGGGATTAAAATAGTACCTGATTCACAGGGTTGTTTTAAAGGTTAAATTGGGGGCAGTGCCTGTGGCTCAAAGGAGTAGGGTGCCGGTCCCATATGCCGGAGGTGGCGGGTTCAAACCCAGCCTCAGCCAAAAAACTGCAAATAATAATAATAATTTTAAAAAAATAAAAGTTAAATTGGTTAACAACCATCAGTTGCTGGCACCCATAGTGGGCTAATTATGGGAGGAGAGAATTAAGAGCAGTATGATGACATTTGTACTAGACCTTGAAGTATTCGGCACATTTGGATATACAGAAATGGAGAAGGATGTTTCCAGTGGAAGGAACGGCATGAGCAGAGGCAGAGAGGAGACATACAAGGACACACAACACTGGGAATTTGGTTTGACTAACATGGCTGTAGTACCGGAAAGGAGCATGGCTGCCAGGCTTAGAAAGTCAGGTGATGTCAGGTGGTGGAAATCCTTAAAGGCCACACTCAAGAGTTTAGTTTTTATCTTGGAAGCAACAGAGAGCCAGTCCTTGTAATGTATCTTTTCCTGGAAAGGTTGCACAGCATGTTGTTGCTATGAGCAGATCATAACAACCACTCACCTCTTTTAGGTGAGGTCACCAAAAAGGTCACATAACATAGAATCCACCTAGTCACAGGAGCTCTCAACCCCATCTCTGGGCTCCTCTTTGCCAGTGGAGTCTTTCGCCTCCCAGCCGCACAACTCTTTAAAGATCATACTCCCTTAGTTAAGAGCCTTAAAGAGGAACCTGCAGCTCCAACATCGTTGTTATACTTTTTCCCTTTGAACTCTTTTTTTTTCTTTTGAAAATAGCTTTATTCTTTTAAAGCTGGGGCTCCATATAAATATTGAAATCATACAGAAATGAACAAAGAATAAAGTAAAATTCAGCTTTTAGGGTGAACATCCTTCCAGGCAGTTGTCCATGTGCACCTCTTAAAATATTACACACAGGATCATGCTATTCCATTATCCCTTTTTTGTACTCATAGGCAAATTTCCATATCATGTAAAGATGTGCATCTTTATACATCATCATTTATACATTATTTACATAGAATTGCTATAATTTCTTTTTATTTATTTATTTTTTAATTTCAGATTAATGTGAAGGTACAATCAGGTTACAATGTTCACATTTGTTAGGAAGAGTCTCTGTTGTAGTGTCCTGCGCCCCTCCTTAATTCTTTCTTTTTCTATTTTTGAGACAGAGTCTCACTATGTCGCCCTCAGTAGAGTGCTATGGTGTCACAGCTCACAGCAACCTCCAACTCTTGGGCTTAAGTGATTCTCTTGCCTTAGCCTCCCAAGTAGCTGGGACTACAGGCACCTGCCACAACGCCTGGCTATTTTGTTGTTGTAGTTGTCATTGTTGTTTGGCAAGCCCAGGCCATGTTCGAATCTGCCAGCTCCAGTGTATGTGGCTGGCGCCCTAGCCGCTGAGCTACAAGCACCAAGCCACCCCTCCTTAATTCTTAACCCTAGAATAATATAAGCAAACAATAAGCTGAGTCTTAACTGTACCTCTCTCTCTTTCTTTCTCACACTCAGAAGTGTGTAAGCAGCACTTAGAGCTGCATGCTACTATGTGACCTTAACAAGTTGCTTAATTTCTACGAGTACCCGAAGCTGAGAAATTCACGTGTAACCTGATGTTTATAGGAGTTTCTACATCTTTGCATTGTCATGAGGATGGAATGACTTAGTGCAAGTGAAACAGTTAGGACCACATGCTCAGTGATCTATAAGCATTAGTTATGATGATTACAATGGAGGAAATTAGAAAAGCTGCTGGGCTGCAACTTTAGAACAAGAAAGATGGGACAACCATTTGAGAAAGCAGTAAAAGAATTTATAAAAGCATTGCATATGGACATATAGGGCAACAATTTGAATATAGAGAGAAAAATGATGAATTCCCTAGCAAAATATAAATTCTCAAAATCGTTCCCAAATTATTAAAGAGATACCTTTTCAAAAAGGTCTTCTAACCAGGTACTAGCTAGTCTTCAAAAACCAGGTATATCCTTTGTTATTCAAACTATTTCAGACCATAGAATAAGATGAAAATTTCCCTCAATTCGTTTTATGAAGCCAGCATGACCTGAATACTCAAACTTCAAAAGAACATGTCTCTTCTATCTCAAAAGCTTTGAGGACAAAGGTGACCCTAACAAAGAAAGATGGAAAAGAAAGTGAGACTCTGTGTGTGACATGCACCTGCTTTAAAGCAGTGGGTCTCTACTGGCACACGTTAGAATCGCCAGGGGAGTGGCAAGCCCCCACTCCAGAGATTCTGGTTTAATTATTCTGGGGAAGGGCAAGGCCGTAAATATGTCTTCAAACTACCCAGAACTATGACTTTGAGATAACTGTAAATTATATAAGCCCGCAAATCTGGTTTATGGTTCCAAACCATCCCAACACAATAGCAGTTTGAAGAGAGACTTTTTGCCAAACCTTTGGCATGATCAGAGCTTGGGAGAGCCATTCTTTGGCTACGGATGTGCCAAGGCATCAGATCCAAAGGAGGATGCACAAAGTTGCAAATGTCTTCAGAGAGCAGAGACCCAGCCAGAACAAACCACTCCTATTTTCAAACTCCGAGCCAACAACCTTGCCTACTCCAAAGGAAGGCCAGGAAGACTCAGAGAGAGTTTTAATCACTGGACTCCAATGGGATTTTAATGACAGACCTGTTCGTTATTGTGCTGCAAGGTAATTAAGCACACGTGGTAAGCAGTTCACATAAATAATTAATTAGCAGCGTGAGCACACAGGCAATCTGCGTTTTCAGCTTCCTTGTTCTTCATGCATTCCCTGGTTCCTGTTTCCGCACCAGTATGGATAGCACTGTCACCATTTGTCACAGTGTCCTGGGAAGCTCCACAGAAGAGGGAAGGATGTCCTGGGTCCTATGTCTCCAGTGGTTAGGGTTTCCTGACCAGGAACTCAAGAATCCCTTTTGATTACCTATCCTTTTCAGAATCCAAGAAAATCATTAGCTTTACTTCTCATCTTTAGCCTCAGTTTTAGGTATAAATCTAGTTTCTGTCCCTTATTTTATTAATAATAATCACAATCTGAACAATTCTAATCATAAAGCAGTATCAAAAACAATTGCGTAGATTGTTGGCTTAGGCTTGGTTAATTAATACCAGAGTATTACAGATTCTATTCCCGAGTGCACCACACCACCTTCAACCCACAGCAGGAAACCTCTCTGGGTCCTCAGAATCACTACATCATTAAACAAAATGAAAGAAAAAAGTAAAAAATACTGAGGGGTGGTTGTGAAATGGCCTGATGTCTGATGTGAGCTTTATAGTATTCCCTGAAAAAAACAATTAGGGGATGGAAACAGATGAAACAGGATTAGCAAAATATTAATTGTTGAAACTGGGTGAGCAGTAAGTGTATGTGCATTTGTCGTACTTACCTCTTTTTGTGTGAACTTGCAAATGTGTATATAGGAAAAAATAAAAGAATTCAGGGAAGGAGTTGAGTCCAGTCTCTCTCCCCCACTGCAAGATCTCATCACAGTGCTCCCTACACCTGTTGTGGTGGCCCCCTTGGATAAAGTCCACCTGGCTGTATTTTTTTTTTTTTTAATGCAGGGGAGAGGCAGCGTGTTGGTAAGGATGAGTTTCTATCAGTATCGAACTGATGGAAGATCCCAGACCCTGAAGTGATGGGCCAACGTACCAGAAGAGGGGCTGCAGTCTCAGTGTAGATAAGCTTCCCACTGCTTGCAGTTGGCTGTGTTCATACAATGCCTGGCTCAGTGCAGGTGCTGTGTAAAAGGTAGCCAGCACATAGCCCTATTGTTATTGTCCTTGTAGCCCAGGACATGAGGATCTAGTAATAAAGATGCTCGGGAAAGCAGAATTTCTTTGAGGTGTTTAATTTGAAATTGCTTTAGCCCTTGTGGGTAAAAATGCACAGAGGAAGAGTGAGTCTTTGTGGGGAATGCATCCACCTCTCTGACTGATAGCCTCCACCTTTTCAGTTAATGCTGACAATGCCACATACCCCATCAGGAAGGGAAAGCATAAACACAGAGACTAGAAAATTCCAGAGCGATCCAGGCATGGCTGTGGGAAGGATGCTCTAACGTGTGTTCTCTTCTGCCTGCTCCTTCACCCTCTGGTTTTGTCCCATATTCTCATTCATTCTCTCTGTCTCCTCCCTTAGACACTTTGATTAGCGTTTGGAAGACTTACAATATTTTCCTTTTAAAGAGAGCCTGACCTGGTTAGTGATATTTACATGTCAACATTCAGGAATCACTTTCATTTACTATCAAGCTCCATTTTTATAAGAAATTCCAAAGCCAGCCAAGTCAAGGTTTAAAAAAAATAATACACATGAAAGGAGACTCTGAGAGCAGCTAAAACTTCAGAACAGCATACAATAGCCGAAAGATCCTCAGCTGGAGGGCAGAGAGGGTGGGAAGAGCTGGCGTGCACTTGAATCAAATGTTAACCAAAGATTATTGATGGTCTACTTAATCTGCAAAGGATTTCCTTGATGGGAGTTGGGCTGCCTAGCCTGATTTTTGTCCAACTGTGGAATTTTTGAGTGGTGGCAGATTGGCCTCTCCAGCAGCAGCAGCTGCCTCCAGCTCTGAGGCCCCGGAGAGGCAGTCTAAGGAAAGGGTTTAAGTTTGGGGTTTTTGTTTGTTTTGTTTGTTTGAGCTTTTGTTTTTGTATTTAGCATTTACAGGCTGAGAATTTTTTACGTGGGTTTAGGGCTTCACAATGCAGAAAGCACATTTTATTTTTGGATCATGTCACTGGACGTTCCCAGTAGCACTGTGAGACAGGCTGACCAGAGATCTCTAGCCGGTGTTTATGGATGAGAAAACTAATGCTCAGAATTTAGTGATTTTTTTTTCAGGGTCAAAAATTAGTGACAGCTACAGATAAATTCTTAAGTTCCCTGCTATTAAGAGGATTAACAATCCAAAGAGAAAGACAAAGCAACGTACCAAACACTGTCTTAAACATGTGCTGCCTGGCATTTGGCTCCGGCTTAAAGGGACTGAAGGATGGATGGATAGATGGATGAATGAATAAATGGATGGTAGATAGGTGAATACTATGCATGGGTGGATACACAGAGATAGATGGATAAATAGATGTATGGGTGGGTAGATGGATGTAGCTCTTGGAGATCAGAAAGTGAGTCTTATTTTTGTAACCCTAGTGTCCACCATAATGGTTTGATATATGAGGTCTGACAAATTAAATTCACAAACTCATCCTAGAAAAAGTGCCACATACTTCACTGCCGAATATCATTACAATCACCTCTGAAGTACTCCCCTTGAGAAGTTATGCACCAATGCCAGCCCCCTAGTCCACCCTTCAAAGCAATTTTGGAACTCTTTCTGGAATGGTCTTCAAGGCTGTTGTCATATTACCCTGGATGTCCTGAGTATCATACAGATGTCTTCTTTTCAGACCAGGCCCAGTGGCTCACGCCTGGAATCCTAGCACTCTAGGAAGCCAACTCAGCTGGATTGCTTGAGCTCAAGAGTTCGACACCAGCCTGAGCAAGAGTGAGAACCCATCTCTAAAAATAGCTGGGTGTTGTGGTGGGCACCTGTAGCACCAGCCAGCTACTAGGGGAGATGAGGCAAGAGGATCACTTGAGCCCAAGAGTTTGAACTTGCTGTGAGCTATGACATCACAGCACTCTACCCAGGGCAAAAAAGTGAGACTCTGTCTCAAAAAAAGGTGGAGGGGGGGCTTCTTTTCAATATTTCCTTTATCTTAAGGTAAAGAAAAAAAGTCATTGGGGACCATATCAGGTTAGGAGGGAGGATATTCCAATACAGTTATTTGTTTACTGGCTAAAAATTCCCTCACAGACAGTGCCATGTGAGCTGGTATATTGTCATGATGCAAGGGCCATGAGTTGTGGGCCAAGATTTTCAGTTAAGATTTCCCTGTTTCTCTATCAATGTTTACTTGGTCTGCTATGCTTCTTACAGTCAGCCAATGATTCTGACACACTACTTGATGAATCTTATCAGTTTTGCTCATTACCGGCTGTCCTGACCTCTCTTCATCAATGATGCTTTTTCTCTCCTCAGAAAAATATTTAATCCGCTTGTACATTGCTGTTTTCCTTATGACATTATCCCCATAAACTTAGACTAATGTCCCTGATCTCACTTCCACTCTTGCCAAATTTAACAAGAAATTGACATGTTTATCTGTTGCTCTAATCAAGCACCGACATTCTCATGATACACGCAAGAACAATAGGAATGCCACTCAGCAAGACACCACATGTTGATGTACACACAACTGTGAGACACCGACATACCAAGGTCATGCACCTTACAGAGTTGTTACCAATGTAAGTGCACAGTGGCAAGTTCAAGAGCTTAATTGTCAGACCTCACCGAGGACCAGCTCAATAAGTTCATGGGTACTGAATAATCTGCTATGTATGTATATATTTTTGTACCATGACACACAAGAGTTTGTGAAGAAGGTAGATTTCTGAGCTTTACAGAAGGACCTAACAAATGCAGTGTGGGTGTAATTATTATTGTTTACCAACATACATTATTCACCATCTTGCAGTGTAAAAACATCTCCCGTTCATTCATGTATTCCTTCAGGAGGTATTATTGAGTGCCCACCATGTACTAGATTCTATTCCAAGTATTGATGATACAACAGTGAACAAAAACAAAGTCCTTGCTTTCGCTGAAATCACATTCTATTGGGATACGACAGGCAAGAAGCAGCTAAATAAACGATGTGTGGTACTGAGAAAGAAAACTGAAGCTGGCGAGGTAAAAACAGAGTGATGTTGTAGGGATTGCTATGTTAATTTAGCCACGGAGGCTCTCTGATTCAGTGACATTTGAACAGAGACCCAAAAGAAGTGGTGGGGACAAGCCATGAGGCTTTCTAGGGGAAAAGTATGGCAGGCAGAAGAACCAGCAGATGCTAAAGCATTGAGGCAAGAGCATGTTTGGTAGGTTTGAGGAACAACTAAGAGCCCAGTGTGGCATGGGGGGGGGGGGGTGGTGGGGGTTGTGGGAGGGGTGTGAATGAGGCAGACAGCTACAGGAGATTACAGGGTTTTAAGCAGAAGAGGGATGGATTTCCCCTGCTATTGCCACCATCTAAACTAGCTGCTAGTGAGACAAGGCTGGCTGCGACCCCACCCCACCTAACATAGGGGCCATTTTGAATGGTATTGACCTGCAAAACCCACTCCAGGGCAGCCACGTCCTTGACTTGCCAACACTCTGTGGCCATCACTGGGTGCTGGAAGAGCCCAGGTGACGAGCTGCCCCTAAGTGCTAATCAAACTACAAGTTCGTTTTAGATGACTTCTCAAGCAGTTGCTCTCCCAGTCCTAAAACACCTCCCAAACGGAAAAAAAACCCACAATCTGTGTAAATTTGAAATCTGTACTTACATTTTAGCTTTTTTTTAAGAAGGCTTAAGAAATAATGTCTAAGTTGAGGGGACCTCTTTTTATTTTTTAAATAGACTATACTCTTCAGGACAGTTTTAGATGTAAAGAAAAATTGAGACAATATTACTGGTTGAGTTTCTCTTATCCAAAGTGCTTGAGACCAAAGTGTTTCAGATTTTGGACTTTTTCTGATTTGGGGATATTTGCATATGCATAATGAGCTGTCCTGGGGATGGGACCCAAGTCTGGGTGTGAAATTCACTTATTTTCCATGTGCACCTAATACACCTAGCCTGAATGTAATTTTATAAAATATTTTTAATAATTTTGTGCATGGGCTCAGCACCTGTGGCTCAACCGGCTAAGGCCCCAGCCACGTACACCCAAGGTGGCGGGTTCGAATCCCCAGCCCGGGCCCGCCAAACAACAATGATGGCTGCAACCAAAGAATGGCCGGGCGTTGTGGCGGGCGCCTGTGGTCCCAGCTGCTTGGGAGGCAGAGGCAGGAGACTCGCTTGAGCCCAGGAGTTGGAGGTTGCTATGAGCTGTGATGCCATGGCACTCTACCCAGGGGGACAGCTTGAGGCTC
>CAUYQV010177836.1:0-14443 GCA_963574575.1 Galagoides demidoff
ATAGTCCCAGCTATTCAGGGGACTGAGGTGAGAGGATCTCTTAAACCCAAGAGTTTTAAGGTTGTGGTGAAGTATGACACCATGGCACTCTTACCCAGGGTGACACAGTGACAGTTTGTCTCAAAGAAATAAAATCAGAAAATAAATTAGCAAGAAATTACTGAATATTCATGTACTAATTGGCCCGTGCTTAAGGTAAGAGGTAGAGGACACATGTCCCAGGACCCAGAAAGGAAATCAGTGGCACTCCTCTTCCTAGCAGAAGCCCTTGGCAGCAATTCCTTTCCACCTGGGAACAGTCAGCTTTGAAGGACCTGCTGGCTCTGCCCATAGGCAGATTGATCATCAGCCCTCACTGAGGGAACCAGCTTTTAAAGTACTATTAGATCCCAGACTGGTCATTTCCTTACGGTCTCCACATTTCCTGTTTCATTTTCTCCTTTTGGTGGTTTTAACAAAAAAAGATGACTTACCATACCCAAAAGGGCTGCTTTCTGTTTGGAGCAGAATGCTTCACCTGCTGGTTCCAGCACAGTGATGAGGCGTGGAGGGAGCTGCCACCATGAAGGGAAGCAAAGGTTTGAGGGACAGTTCATTTGGATTCTCTTCAGCAGTTCTTGGGATTGGGTTAATAGCTGCTATTACCAAAGGTGACAGGTCCTAGTTCACAGCTATTCTGTGAACAAGGGTTCTTTTCAAAAATTTCATAGGAACCTGAAAAAATTAAAAATAAAGCCAAACTGCAACCCTCTGGTCTTCCTGGAGCAGTGAACGCTTTACCTGAATTGGATTTACCTTAATATGCTTAACAGCTTACAATTCAACAAATAAGACAAATAATCCATTTTTTCAAAGTAGGCTAGGGATCCAAATAGGGAGAATTTGGGCTCAGTGCCCATAGCCCAGTGAGTGGGGTGCAAGCCACATATACCAAGGCTGGCGGGTTTGAGCCCACCTGGACCTGCCAAACAACAATGACAACTCCAACCAAAAAACAGCTGGGCGATGAGGCGGGCACCTGTAGTCCCAGCTACTCGAGAGGCTGAGGCAAGAGGATCACTTGAGCCCAGGAGTTTGAGGTTGCTGTGAACTGTGATGCCACAGCACTCCTCTGAAGGTAACAGAGTGACACTGACCCAAAAAATTAAAAATTAAAAAAATTAAAAAAAACCTAAAACAGACAAAAAACCTCACATATTATATTATTCCATTTATATGACATGTCCACAATAGGCACAGAGACAGAAAGTAGAATAATGGTTGCTATGGGCCGGGAGGAGGAAGGGATGAGGAGTGACTACTAATTGGTATGAGGCTTCTTCTTTTTTTTGGAAACAGAGTTTCACTACGTTACCCTCAGTAGAGTGTTGTAGCGTCACAGCTCACAGCAACCTCAGATTCTCTTGCCTCAGCCTCCCAAGTAGCTGGGAATACAGGGACCGACCACAATGCCCAGCTATTTTTTTGTTGCAGTTGTCATTGTTTTAGCAGGTCGGGGCCAGGTTTGAACCCACCAGCCTCAGTGTATGTGGCTGGTGGCCTACCCACCTAGTACGGGAACCACTGATAATTGGGAAAATTGTAAAACCGTGTGACTATAATAAAGGTAACTGACTTTACACTTTAAAATGAATGTTATGGCATATGAATCTCTGTATATATATATATATATATATATACATACACACACACACACACACACACACACAGATACACATACACTTAACACTTTTCAGTGACATGAGCCCATTCTTGCTCAAGGTCTTTGTATACCAAGCAAGAGATAGCTCCTAAGGGCTCTACCTACTCTAATATTTTAAGCATGTAAACGCAGAAGGAAAGCTCATGTACTCTTGCAAAAGTTACCCACTAGTGGCTCGGCACCTGTGGCTCAAGTGGCTAAGGCGCCAGCCACATATATCTAAGGTGGTGGGTTTGAATCCAGCCCGGTCCCGCCAAAAACAACAATGACAGCTGCAACCAAAAAATAGCCGGGTGTTGTGGTGGGCGCCTGTGGTCCCAACTACTTGGGAGGTAGAGGCAGGAGACTCACTTGAGCCCAGAAGTTGGAGGTTGCTGTGAGTTGTGATGCTACGGCACTCTACCCAGGGGGACAACTTGAGGCTCCTGTCTCAAAAAAAAAAAAAAAAAGTTACCCACTAGTTCAGAGAACTCTCAGACCTAAAAGTATCTTGCAATTTGTAGGCACATGTTCAGATATTCACATGGGTGCAGATCACATGACTTTTGAAAATTACCACTGAGTTGGGAGGCTGAGGCAAGAGAATCGCCTAAGCCCAGGAGTTGGAGGTTGCTGTGAGCTGTGTTTATCACCCACGGCACTCTACCGGGGGTGATAAAGTGAGACTCTGTCTCTACAAAAAAAGAAAAAAGAAAATTACCACTGACAATGAATTAAAGTCTACTTGTGATGACAAGTTAAGAGTCTTTAGTCGTAATACAAAAGTATCTGTTCAACTGTATATCGGCTAGTGCTACTTTTTAACCAGTTTTGATTGGGTTTGATCAAATCACATTGAGAATACCTAAATTATTCTCAAGACTTACCAAGTCAAGGCATATCTCAGTCCTGACACCACATGTGTATCTACATGGAGTTCTCAACTTTTGTTATTGGTTTCATGAAAGAAAAAGAACTTGGGCAGAACTAAATCCAGGGCTTCTTGGTTGGCAGAGTATTTCCCTGTGTTCTATCAGTCCCTTGACTTGACTAGGACAGGTAATCAGACAGAACCTGAGGGCCACATTCCAAAGGTAGCTGCAGGGCGGGCATGGTAGCTCACAGCTGTAATCCTAGCACTCTCGGAGGCAGAAGCAGGTGGATTGCCTGAGCTCAGGAGTTTGAGACCAGCCTAAGCAAGAGAAAGACCCTGTCTCTAAAAATAACCGGGTGTTGTGATGGGTGCCTGTAGTCCCAGCTACTCAGGAGGTTGCTGTGAGCTATGACTCCACAGCACTCCACCAAGGGCAACAAAGCAAGACTCAGTCTCAGACAGACAAACAAAAAGCCCAAACAAAGGTAGCTGCAAAAAATTAATGCATGTTTTTACATGTCTTGGTCTGTGCCTCTCCTTGAATTGCACCTATTTTCACCTGTGAGAGTTGCAATTCATTTCATACCATTAGTGATTCCACCATGCTTGGGCATTCAGTAATGGGAAAGAAGTACATTTGAGAATTGTTTTTCAAAAAAGAGAGAGAAGGGCTCAGCGCCTGCGGCTCAAGCAGCTAAGGCACCAGCCACATACACCTGAGCCGGCGGGTTCGAATCCAGCCCGGGCCCGCCAAACAACGATGATGGCTGCAACCAAAAAATAGCCAGGCGTTGTAGCGGGCACCTGCAGTCCCAGCTACTTGGGAGGCGGAGGCAGGAGACTCGCTTGAGCCCAGGAGTTGGAGGATGCTGTGAGCTGTGATGCCACGGCACTCTACCCAGGGGGACAGCTTGAGGCTCTGTCTCCAAAAAAAAAAAAAAAAAAAAAGAGAGAGAGAGAGAGAGAGAGAAGCTAGGCAAGCCTTGCGACTCAGACCTGCAATCCCAGCACTTGGAAACCAAAGTGGCTAGATCTCTTGAGGTGAGAGGTTCAAGATGAGCCTGGCTCTACTAAAAATAGAAGAAGTTGGAAGGCAGTGCAGCCTGTGGCTGTAGTCCCAGGTACTCAGGAAGCTGAGGAGGGAGGATAATTTGAACCAAGAGTTTGAGATTGCTGGGAACTAGGCTGAAGCTGCTGCACTCTAGCCTGGGGCAACAGAGTGGGACGCTATCTCAAAAACAAAAAAAAAAAAAAAGAGAGAGAGAAAGCTGTCAACAGGAAGAGGAAATGCATTTGATTAAGTAATACATATATAATGTGTGTACTTTAGAAGTGCCATGAACTCTACCTTAGGGCAGTTTCAATTGAAATACTATGTGGAAGTTTAGGATGAAATAATATGAAGACTGTTGTGCTGTCCAATAGAAGTACAGTGTAATGTGAGGGTTAGGTGTGGTGGCTCACACCTGTAATCCCAACACAGAGAGGCTGAGGCTGGAGAGGCTTGAAGCCAGGAGTTTAAGACCAGCCTGATCAACACAGTGAGACCCCATCTCTACAAAAAAGAAAGCAAAAATTAGGCCAGTGTGGTGGCACATGCCTGTAATCCTAGTTACTTGGGAGGCTAAGGTGGGAGGATCTCTTAAACCCAGGAGTTCTGGATCACAGTGAGCTGTGACCACACCACTGCACTCCAGCCTGGGTGACAGATTTGTCTCAAAATAAAAAATAGAAGAACTATTATTTTGACTTAGAGAACTGAACATATGCATTTATCTCTACTTCTTCCCACCAACATTACACCAATATCAAATACACCCATAATGGTAAAGAACAGGTAAGGAGAGCAGAACAGATTGTTTTTTTGGTTGTTTGTTTTTGGCCGGGGCTGGGTTTGAACCCGCCACCTTCGGCATATGGGGCTGGCACCCTACTCCTTTAAGCCACAGGCACCACTGGCACAACAGATTGATGTGAACAAAGTTTTAGATGCTAGAAATTGTCTGGAAGAGCAAACAGAGTCAGGAAAAATATGGAACTTAAACCTGCTAGAGATGGAGATGTCAATGAGAGGCTAGCTGAATCAAGCCTCAGCCTAGGGACGGCTCAAGAAATGAAGATGCGATGTACTATGGAAGGCAAGGGGCCAGCTATGACTGTCAGTGGGTATTGGCCAAATCGGCAAATGGAACAACTGGACCCCTATGGATACTCTCTTCCCTAGCAGCCAGGTGACTATCCCTCTCCTAACCCAATAGGAGACGGGGTTGATTCTGTGGGACAGTTTCAATCAAAGAGGCTCCAGAGAAGTGAACTCCAGGTGAGAAGAGTTACTGCATTGGGGAAAAAGAGATTAAGAGAAAGCACACACTGTGAATGAAGAGCTCTTAGTCCCCTGCACGGACAGACTCTTAAGCCACCAGCAGCTAAAAGCATTATCTTCTCCCCATCTTCCTTCCACCAGGAGATTGGATGATTCTCTGGAGAAACCTGAATAGCAGCTTTGAATCAACAAGATCACTAATTAACTCTCATGCAGAGCTTCCAACAGCTCTTCTAGGGCTTTACATTTATAAACGGATAACAAAAGACTTCTAAGAAATGACTCCAATATGAAAGGCAAAGACCAAAACAAAACTTAGACAAATCAATGCAGGAATATAATCTCAAAAAATGATATTTAAGGGCAGCACTTGTGGCTCAGTGAGTAGGGCACCAGCCCCATATACCAAGGGTGGCAGGTTCAAACCTGGCCCCGGCCAAACCAAAAAATAGCCGGGCGTTGTGGTGGGCACCTGTATGTAGTCCCAGCTGCTCAGGAGGCTGAAGCAAAAGAATCACTTAAGCCCAGGAGTTGGAGGTTGCTGCGAGCTGTGATGTCACAGCACTCAACTAAGGGCAATAAAGTGAGACTCTGTCTCTACAAAAAAAAAATAAGAGACACCTCATGTTCCCTTGGGTGGGAATATGAAGCCAGGGGCTGGGATACGTTTTATCCTTTCATTTCACGGTAACATGTTTCTTCTCTTCTACTAGAATGATGGTTCTCAACCTGTGGGTCATGACCCACAGGAACTGTATTAAAGGGCCACGCCATAAGGAAGGTTCAGGACCACTGTACTAGAAGGTTACTACCCTACAATGTCAGAGAGATAGGCCAAACAGAAAAGAGGGAAGCCACAAAAATGAATTCCAAGATTTTTCACTTCTCCGCATCCCCCCGGTCTCCTGCCACTCCACTACCAACCCAACCAGCATCTCCCACCTGGGCCAGGATAATAGTCCCACAGAAGGTCTCTCTGCTTCAGGCTAATCCCTGCCAAACAATACTACGTAGAACAGCTAGAATGATCTTTACAAAAATCCAACCATTTCAGGACCCGGATTAAACATTCTCAACAGCTCCTTATTGAATTTGGCTTGAAAATCCAATCCCCTTGTGCTAACCAACAAGGTCTTACACCATCAGTTCTGTCTGCTTCTTGCACTCCTCTCCCAGTTCACTTGCTGTTCCACCCATTCCTTCTCTCCCACATGCCAGTCACAGCCAGCTCTTTCTGGCCCTGTGACATACATTATCACCTCGGGCCTTTGCCTAGTGGGTCCTGTACACACAACTTTTTTTTTTTTTTTTTTTTTTTGAGACAGAGTCTCACTATGTCACCCTCAGTAGAGGGCTGTGGAGTCATAGCTCACAGCAACCTCAAACTCTTGGGCTTAAGCAATGTTCTTGTCTCAGCCTCCCAAGTAGCTGGGACTACAGGTGCACACCACAATGCCCAACTATTTTTTTGTTGCAGTTGTCATTGTTTAGCTGGCCCAGGCCAGGTTCAAGCCTGCCAGCTTTGGTGCATGTGGTTGGCACCGTAACCACTGTGCTACAGGTGCCAAGCCTATGTATGACTGCTCATTTTGTTTTGTGTCCCCATGCTCTAACACAAGCTCCATGATAGCAAGTATCACGTCTATCTTATTTGCCACTATTATACCATCTACAAGTGTACCTGACACAAATATGTGTGTGCCCAATAAATATTCATTGAATAAGTGAAACGGTAATACAAAAGCCTCAAAGATTCAAAGGTAGAGATGAAATGGTATAGGATGAAAAAATATTGAACCATTAAGTAAATTCCACTAAGGAATATAAAAATTCTATTGATGTTAGTATCAACATTTCCCTTGGCTGGAGTAGGTTTCAATGTCAAAAATTCTATTTTATCAGTGGGGTGCAGTGGCTCCCGCCTGTAATCCTTACACTCTGCGAGGCCAAGGCAGGTGGAATGCTTGAGCTCAGGATTTCAAGACCACCCTGAGCAAAAGCAAGATCCAGTCTCTACTAAAAATAGAAAAGTAAGCTGGACATAGTGACAGGCACCTGTAGTCCCAGCTACTCGGGAGGTTGAAGCAAGAGGATGGCTTGAGTCCAGGAATGTGAGGTTGCTATGAGCTACAACACCAATGATCCCAAGGCACTCTACCCAGGGCAAAAGAGTGAGACTATCTAAAAAAATGTTTTTCTATTTTAACAATGTCGGTGTTCTAATTGTGATATTGTGCTATAGTTTTTGGGGTTTTTTTTTTGACAGGGTCTTACTATGTCACCCACAGTAGAGTGCTATGCCGTCACAGCTCACAGCAACCTTAGACTCTTAGGCCTAAGCAATTCTCTTGCCTCAGCCTCCCAAGTAGCTGGGACTACAGGCAACCAGCACAACACCTGCTATTTTTTGTTATTGTTGTCATTGTTTAGCAGGTCCTGGCTGGGTTTGAACCTACCAGCTCCAGTACATGTGGCTGGCACCCTAACCGCTAAGTTCCGGGTGCTGAGTCCTATGCTATAGTTTTATAAGATATTGAGGGAAGATCATAAAGGATATACAGGATTTCTGTATTATTTCTTATAATTGCCTGTAAATCTACAATTATCTCAAAAATAAATAGTCTGATTTTAAAAAATTCTACCATAAAGGTAAAATAACTTATTATTCATCATCCTGCTTATATAGTGTCACCCCCAAATGTATTCCTCCACAGAATGTTCTGTGGTGGCAAATTCTCATTGGAACTTAGGGTAATAAAGGAAATCTCCATTTCTGGTAGGTGACATATTTTTCTGGGAGCTAGAACATCAGACCCTGTTCTTAACCACACACAGTTCCTGGCCCTGACTAGCCCATAGTCAATGTTCAGTAAATATTTATTCAATTAGTTAATCATTCCTGAGAAAGCCAAAATGACATCCAGTTACAGGCCACGACCTCTTCTAACATTGCTTGTCATAGCATTTCAACATGGAAAGACACAAGCACCAAACACAGGTCCATAAATGACTCTGTAAACTGTTCACAATGTGCTTACTCTCAAAGTAGTAAGATACCCAAAGTGTATGGTGGACACGTACCTTAGCCTCCATGTCAACTACATGACTCAATTATTTGATAAGAATGGCATTACATTTTTTTTTTTTTTTTGAGACAGGAGCCTCAAGCTGTCTCCCTGGGTAGAGTGTTGTGACATCACGCTCACAGCAACCTCCAACCCCTGGGCTCAAGCGAGTCTCCTGACTCAGCCTTCCGAGTAGCTGGGACCACAGGTGCCCACCACAACGCCCGGCTATTTTTTGGTTGCAGCCGTCATTGTTGTTTGGCGGGCCCAGGCTGGATTTGAACCCGCCACCTTGTGTGTACGTGGCTGGCGCCTTAGCCACTTGAGCCACAGGCACTGAGCCAAGAATGGCATTACATATTATATTAGGACAAAGAAGTACTGTCAGGCCATCTATCAAATCCTGTTTTTAAAATAGATACTGAAATAGTCCTGGTCTTATTAACAAATCAGGGCCCTTTCTAAAAATTGGCTTATAATCTGTGTTTCAGGAAGCAATTAACCACATGAAGAGACCATATCTGATTGTCAAGTGGTAAAGGATGAAGTGCCTACATACCCCGGTTGTGCCTATAATTTTCTTCTTGTTAGAGAATAGCTAATGGATAAAGCAGCATACTTTCCTATTGCACCATCCATTCAGCCAATCTATAAACCTAAAAAATGTGTTTAGGCTTGACATCCTCAAAGAATATTTAAAATATTTTAATTTCATTCAATTTATCATTTTATAAGTTATGATCTCCATAAGGTTAAAAATTAAAATTGACTACATACATTTTTATACAAACCAAATTCTCCTATCTAAAAATTTTTCTTATAATCATGAATATTTTCCTCCTTTACCCCATGAAAAAGCAGCTTTTTCCCACAAACTGTCTGAACTCTAAACCAAATTGAATAGCTGCTGCCCTTGAAGCTGATTAGCAAAACACAAAGTCTTCAACTTAACACAGTTGATTTAAACTGATAAAGAGCAGGAAATTCAGAGCTGAAGGTAAAAGCAGCTCCTGATGGTGCCACATTGTTCCTTAGAGTACTGAGGCTCTCATCACATTAAATGACCTGGTATCTCATCTGGACTAAATACCAGAGCTGAATGCATCTATTTAAGGCAGATGTAGCTTCATCCTTGAATTTCCAGATTTAAATCACTGTTGGCCTTTCTCATTTGTTTTCTAAAGCGACAGCTTTTTACAAGAGTAACTGAAGAAAAATAGGTTTCATATGGGAGAGGAAGTTGGGAGGCTAGGATACCCTTGCCCTCAATTGTGTATAAGAGGATCTTTGAAGTATAAATTTAGCAAATTTATCAATCCTCAATATTAACACTGTTCTAACTGAAACTACATTTACAAATAAAATCAAAGAAGACTTTTAGGGTGGCGCCTGTGGCTCAAGGAGTAGAGCGCTGGCTCAAACCCAGCCCCAGCCTTTAAAAAAAAAAAAAAAACTGGAAAAAAAAGAATTTTAAATGCCAAGGATATAGTTCAAGCTATCATTATTTAACTATATTATCAAAACACTATGTAAAATAGTTCAAGTAAATTTTAAAACTACTTATAAGAATAAGCAATTATTTTTCTGTTCCTAAATACTTAACTTTCATTCAAACCACCCCTTCATTGTCTTCTTTCTGAAACCTTCAGATTTCAGACCATATTCCACACTAGGCCATGGAAATAGGCCATGCAAAAAATAAAAACATACAACAAAAACTCTCCTGTTCTAGAAAAAATATGTATATCAGTTTTGAGTAGTTGAGAAACTATGAGAAATCCTTTACGTCAATATATATTTCATGTAGTCAGTTTGAAAGCAGCCATATTTAAGAGGTTACTTTCAAAGTAGTCCAATTATATATTGCCACCATTAAATGTGCCCTTTTCATTCCAGATATTCTAAATCTTAAGAATAACAGAAGATCCAAAACCAATTTACACAAGATTGTACAGTTATTTGGGATCTGGCTCCCCCTAAAACTTCTCTATTTCAGCTCCATATCTGAAAAAAAAGGAAAAAATCATGGGCAGATACCAGATCATTTATGTCAGTATAAGGTTTGTAATGTGTATGCAAGATAGCACCAGGAAACAATCTAAAAATGAAATTAAGAGAAGACAATTTCATTCACAATAGCAACAAGAAAACCATACTTAATTTAACAGGCCAGGTACACTGACTGTGATCCTAGAACACTGTGAGCTGAGGTGCGGGGAATGCCTGAGCTCAGGAGTTCAGGATCAGACTGAGCAATAGCCAGACCCCGTCTCTACTAAAAATAGAAAAACTGAGGCAAGAGGAATGCTTGAGCCCAAGAACTTGAGTTTGCTGTGAGCTATAATGCCACAGCACTCTAGTGAGGGCATCAGAGGCTCTGTCTCCAAAAAAATAAATTTAACAAAAATGTCAAACACTCTTAAAAACTATAAAACATTGTTGAAGTAAGTCAAAGATGATCTAAAAGGAAAAACATCCATGTTCATGTATTGGGAGACTTAACATTTTTTTTTTTGTTGAGACAGAGTCTCACTATGTCACCCTCAACAGAGTGCAATGTGACATCAGAGCTCACAGCAACCTCAAACTCTTGGGTGTAAGCAATTCTCTTGCCTCAGCCTCCCAAGTAGCCGGGACTACAGGTGCCTGCCACAATGCCTGGCTATTTTTTTGTTGTAGTTGTCATTGTTTAGCAGGGGCTGGCTTCAAACCCACCAGCCCTGGTGTATGTGGCCAGTGCCCTAACCACTGAGCTACAGGCACTGAGCCAATACTTAACATTGTTAAAATGGCAACATTTCCCAAATTGTTCTACAGATTCAATACAATCCCTACCAAAATCACAGCTGACTTTGAGACTGAGTCTCACTTTATCCCCTCTGTGGTGCCTTTCCATCACAGCTCACAGCAACCTCAAACTCTTGGGCTCAGGTGTAGGTGTAGCTACCGAGTAGCTAGGATTACAGGTGCCTGCTGCAACACCTGATCCTGCTCAGGCTGGTCCTGAAAGCCTGAGCTCAGGTGATCCACTGGCCTCAGCCTCCCAAAGAGCTAGGATTACAGGCGTCAGCCACCGTGCCCAGTCCAGCTGACTTCTTTGTAGAAATTAATGAGCTGGGAGTGGGGCAGGACAGGGAACAGGGATAATAGCTAACAAGTACAGAGTTTGAGGTGATGAAAGTCTAAAATTGACAATGATTATGTTTCAGGTTTATGAATACACAAACCATTATACTATACGCTTTGAATAAATTGTATAGTATGTGAATCATTTAATAAGGTTAAAAAATAACACCAAGATCATTTACAAGAATAAAAAGTTTTTCTTGCATCTAGGAGTTACTTTGGTGTATGTAGACTAGGGTTTCAGAAATTTGAAAACACAAACTCACATAAGCCCTATCTCTGTGCCCCAGGGTTCTCTCAGAATAAGATCTATGTATTGAAAATTCACATAAGGCCCCTGTATGTGGCTTAGTAACATAACAGTCATTGCTGCCAGCTTAACAGGATTCCCAAATCCACCTGGGAAACCTATGGGGGTGGAATAGATGGAGCAAAGGATAATCAGCAAAATACAAATCAAACTAAACATACCTCCCTGGCCTCCTTCCATAAGGTCAGAGGTTTTAAATATATAAAGACCAAGAGTTTGAGGTTGCTGTGAGCTGTGACACCACAGCACTCTACCACTGTCTCAAAAGAAAAAAAAAATCTTTAAAGAATAGAACATAGCTTTTCTTGGAAAAAACTGCAAGGCAATTTCCTAAATGAATGGGGAAAGTGTTACATTGTTCTCTGTGAATTGTTTTCTACACACCAGTTAATGAGCATAATTATATATTATGTACCAATCAAACAACAGAAATGAGTTATGGTATATACACTTCACTCCCAGTAAATAACTCACTTCATCAGGATTTAGGTAAAGAAGTTAGCCTCTCTTTTACTCTGAAAAAAGATCAAAAGTTGAGTTAAGGCTGGCTTTTATATATTTCTCCCTCCCAAATGGTCATTAAAGCAATCTTTAAGAAAAGACACAAAATTAATGCCATTGTTAAGAATTTATTCTTCCCTTAAATAAGACTATAGTGCTGTGAATTGTCTGTTTATAATTCCAAGATGTAAGCTAAGAATTTTTTCCCATCAAGAATAAGACTCTTATTTTAAAAAGGCCAAGGGAAAAAATTCAAAGCTATCCAAAATAGAAAGGTTCAGTTACCCTTTAGGCACAGAATGTACTAATCTACACAGGCTCCTCCTCATACAACATACGCTGCATTTAGAGATTTGACACATGAAGCTTTCTCCTGAGGGCACAGACAGACAACATTTAACTTTGTCAAATAGGCTCAAGGTTTTAGTTTGGAGGACCATTTGTTAACGACAGGTGCACTTAGTAGCTATCATGTCTTCATATTCTTTATAAGCAATTGAACCATCGGGCTCAATGGTCAAAACACTCAACGGGCTGTATTTGGCAGGAACACATGATGGTCTCGGCACTGAGGGGTCGAGTGTCTCATAGATGATGTTCTGGACCACAGTGTGAACTGGAGAGCCATACCGATGCCGAACTGCCCTGGGACAGTCCCCTTTACAGTACCGAGGGTTATATCTGTGCGGGGCCACAATCCAGTTGTCCCACTTCAGCTGACTAAAGCTAAGTCTAAAGTCATGGAGCTCACACTCATTTTGGGGAAAAAGAAATTGTTTGAAGTATTGACTCAGATTCAAGGAAGCTGGAACCAGGGGCTTCTTCAGTTCAGAGACGGCAGTTTCCTGACCTCTCCGGTGACGGGAAAATCTCCCATCCCTAGCAGCCTCTTCACCCACAGGATAGGTAGACAGATTGCTCTTCTGGTCAGGAACCTGCAAAGGCCTCCTTTCGTAGTGAAGGGAATACCACCTATGATAAGCCTGAGCACTTGTGTCATTCAGATATAAGATCAGGGAGGGGAACACCAGAAGAGTCGTGTTAAACAGGCCATCCTGTGCCAAAGGAGGCTGCAGGTGGTCTCTTGGGCAGGTAAAATTGACAGACATGTGAATCTTCTTGTTGGCGGCCACTAGAGGCTGAAGGAGGGTGGTTATGTCAATCTCGATCCATTTATGTTTCTTTCCAAATTCAAACTGTGAGTTAAAAGTAAAGGAATGTGGAGCTCTAGAGAGTGTCTTGCCAGAAGATTTTTGGTCTTTTATCACCAGGTTGCATACACATTTAATAGGAGAGGAAAAGGAAACTGAGTTGTTGATAGTGTACAGCAAGACTGACTTGAGTAAGTGTTCAACAGCGGTAACACGATCCAGGTTAAACAGCAGATCCCCTGATGGAAGGATTCCTAAGAAGAGAAACAATCCACCAGTAATGCTTGAACATGAATCAAACATAACAGAAAGTCAAGGAATTAGTACTTCATAATGTGTTTTCTCCCTTACCCCCAACCACTACCACACTTTCTCAGGCCTCAATAAAGTAGGAAGGGGTTCATATAAAAAGAACATAACTAGCCCCACGCCTATAATCCCAACACTTGGGAGGCTGAGGTGGGTAGATGGCCTGAGTTCACATGTTTGAGACCAGCCTGAGCAAGACCTTGTCTCTAAAACCATAGCTGGGCATTGTGACAGGTGCCTGTAGTCCTGGCTACTTGGGAGGTTGAGGCAAAAGAATTGCCTGAGTCCAAGAGTTTGAGGTTGTTGTCAGCTAAGATGCCACAACACTCTACCAAGGGTGACTAAGTGAGAGTATCTCAAAAAGAAAAAAAAAAAAATTCCCAGCAACAACACCAGATATTTTATTTCCAGAAAGACAGATTTGGGGAATTAAAACAGGGAATCATTAAATTCTGAAGTTTTAATTTGTTCCAAATGCATAGGAAGCTAATAAGGAAAGTATTTTTCTCTTGGAGAGTCTCTAGACTCTAGAGTCAAGATGGAAAACCATAATAAAAAATACCAGTCTTGTTAAAATGACATTTTAAGCCCTACTGAATGAAGTCAATTAAAAACCATCGTCCAAGTTAATCAAGAACACTTGAGATTAAAAAAACCAGATGGGCTTGGCACCTGTGGCTCAATCGGCTAAGGCGCCAGCCACATACACCTAAGGTGGCGGGTTCGAATCCCCAGCCCGGGCCCGCCAAACAACAATGATGGCTGCAACCAAAAAATGACCGGGCGTTGTGGCGGGCTCCTGTGGTCCCAGCTACTTGGGAGGTAGAGGCAGGAGACTTGCTTGAGCCCAGGAGTTGGAGGTTGCTATGAGCTGTGATGCCATGGCACTCTACCCAGGGGGATAGCTTGAGGCTCCATCTCAAAAAAACAAAACAAAACAAAAAAAACCAACAGATGCTCTACAGCCACTGTAATAGAATATTAAGGGAGGAGATAGGGTTTTAAATAGTCACAACTGCCCTGTTGGGTTATAATGATTTTTTTTTTAAGTTATAAATCAGTAAGTACACTGGTAAAGCACAGATCCTCTCTCACACCGGCAA
>CAUYQV010177842.1:0-10828 GCA_963574575.1 Galagoides demidoff
AATATGAGTTTTATATTATTTTTATTAATTTTATAATGTCAAACTGTAATAATAACAAATAATTGCTGAGAAGTGATTATGGAGAACTGCTTATCAAAATTTGCATTGTCAGGCCCTGCCCTGCCCTGTCCCCTACCACGCCCCCGGCCATGTTGTCCTGCCTTACCGATGTTAAAATCTGGTCACCCTACTGCCAAACAACAATGACGGCTGCAACCAAAAAATAGCTGGGCGTTGTGGGGGGGGGGGGCGGCGCCTGTGGTCCTGGCTACTTGGGAGGCGGAGGCAGGAGACTCACTTGAGCCCAGGAGTTGGAGGTTGCTGTGAGCTGTGATGCTACAGCACTCTACCCAGGGGGATAGCTTGAGACTCTGTCTCAAAAAAAAAAAAAAAAAAAAAAAACTCTCGGGTGGCACCTGTGACTCAAGGAGTAGGGCGCTGGCCCCATATGCCGAGGGTGGCAGGTTCAAACCCAGCCCTGGCCACAAAACAAACAAACAAACAAACAAACAAAAAACTTTTATACATTTCTAGTAATTCTGTTGCAATTCTACTTCTATCTTTGATGAATATTATTTAGAAACATGGCGTCTATAGTCCATCAAAGGAAGGTTTCTTGGGTATTTTGGTCATGGCAGTATCTCCAGTGCCTAGAACAGTGCCTGGCACAATGAAGGTGTTCAGTGGGTATGAAATGAATGGAACTGGTACACTTATGCCAAAGTACTCTTTACAGAGAACTGCAGGTGCTGGTCTGTCTTGTTAGATCAGTGCATACTAGATCTAACATCAGGGGCTGATGATACTCTTTCTTCCAGTTTGATTGCCAAAGTCAATAATGTCTGTCACATGTAGCTAATCATAGTGGTTCATGCCTGTAATCCTAGTATTTTGAGAGCCCAAAGCAGGAGAATCCGGGGAACCAATGGAGAGTTTGAGACCAGCCTGAGCAACATAGTGAGACATCATCTCTACAATAAGATAGAAAAATTAGGGGCGGCACCTGTGGCTCAGTGTGACAGGGGCGCTGGCCCCAATTATGGAGGGTAACAGGTTCAAACCTGCCCTGGCCAAACTGCAACAAAAAAATAGCCGGGCATTGTGGTGGGCGCTTGTAGTCCCAGCTACTCAGGAGGCTGAGGCAAGAGAATCACCTAAGCCCAGGAGTTGGAGGTTGCTGTGAGCTGTGTGACGCCACAGCACTCTACTGAGGGTGATCAAGCGAGACTGTCTCTAAAAAAAAAAAAAAAAAATTAGCTGAATGTGGTGGCATGCACCTGTAGTCCCAACTACCTTGGGAAGCTGAGGCAGGAGGATTCCTTGATCCTAGAAGTTGGAGACTGCAGTGAGCTATGATGATGCCACTGCACTCTAGTCTGGACTGTAGAGTGAGACCTTGTCTCAAAACAAAAACAAAAACAAAAGTTTCAAGGTGTCAATGGGGCTTGCTTTAAAAAATAATAACAATAATAAAAAATGCCACACATGTTTTTGTGGCTCTAATTGGTTGCCAAGGAACAGGAAATGAAGAGTTGAAATCAGTATCCTTGCTATTCTCTGTGTAGCCTGGCTGTGTATAACCTCATTTGTATGGCACTTTGGCCTGTTTGTTAGGGTGGCTGCAAGGCATAGGATAGATTGTGTCTTGAGAAAATTTGCTGAAGAATGGTTCCCCAGTCCCCAGATACCTGAAGCAGCAAGAGCCACATCTGTCTACATAAGCCTTTTTTTTTCCCTCTGTGGCAATGAGGCTGAAATCCCTTCTTTTTGTGAGTCTCCAGGAAATGGCTCAGCCAGCTTGGTACATTCATTTCCTTGTCAGAAAAGTCGATGTGACCTTGACCATCAGTGGGGACCTGCAGCAAGCACATTGTGTATCTGACTGGATCCTAATGATCAGAAAGTACTTTGGCACCTCACTGTAAGTGCTGTGTACTGCTAATTTATTGTCTTAGGTGGGGTTTATAGATACTAATTTACAAGAATCATTTCTAACCTTTTTTTTTTTAAATAGAGAGAGCCTCACGTTATCACCCTTGGTAAGAGTGCTGTGGCGTCACACAGCTCACAGCAACCTCCAATTCCCGGGCTTAGGCAATTCTTTTGCCTCAGCCTCCCGAGTAGCTGGGACTACAAGCATTTCTAACTTTTTTTTTTTTTTTTTGAGACTATCTCACTTTGTCACCCTCAGTAGAGTACTATGGTGTTATAGCTCACAGCAACTTCAAACTCTTGGGCTCAAATGGTTCTCTTGCCTCAACCTCCTAAGTAGCTGGGACTACAGGTGCCTGTCACAACACCTGGCTTTTTTTTTTTTTTTTGAGACGGAGCCTCAAGCTATCCCCCCGGGTAGAGTGCCATGGCATCACAGCTCATAGCAACCTCCGACTCCTGGGCTCAAGCGAGTCTCCTGCCTCAGCCTCCCAAGTAGCTGGGACCACAGGCGCCCACCATAACGCCTGGCCATTGTTTGGTTGCAGCCATCATTGTTGTTTGGCGGGCCCAGGCTGGGGATTCGAACCCGCCACCTTAGGTGTACGTGGCTGGCGCCTTAGCCGATTGAACCACAGGCGCCAAGCCAACACCTGGCTATTTTTAAAGATGGGGTTGATGATAGAGTCAATGTAGGGACTTGCCCAAATAGATCAGACCTACCCAGAAAGAAATGAATGCATGAATGTCCCACCCAGAAAAGAGTGAATGTGCTAGTCCCTACCTCCGAACCTTTAAATTCTGATCTGCTTTAGTCCATATGCCGACTTCCTTCTTGAACTCAGCTAACCCATACCTGGGTGGAAATAAATGCTGTGTTGCCTACACAGAACCTGGACTCCAATTCCCTTTTGTTCATGTTAGGGAATAATCTTATTTTTGGTCTTTGACCTCTCAGTCTTGCTCTGGCTCAAGCTGGTCTCAAACTTGGAGAGCTCAAGCAGTCCACCCACCTCAGCCTCCCAGCATGCTAGAAATATAGGTGTGAACTACCATGCCTGACCATTTCTAACTTGAAATGGGTCATGTGTAGCACAGTGGCACTGCCATGGAGGCCTTAAATAAATATCATGGAAGGAAATGCAGAAAAAGGCTCAGGGCCCATATGTAGCACAGTGGTTATGGTGCTGGCCATGTGAACCGAAGATGGTGGGTTTGAACCTGGCCCAGGCCAGCTAAATAACAATGACAGCTGCAACTACAACAATAACAACAACAAAATAGCCGGGCATTGTGGCAGGCGCCTGTAGTCCCAGCTACTTGGGAGGCTGAGGCAGGTGAATTGCTTAAGCCCAAGAATTGGAGGTTGCTGTGAGTTGTGACACCACAGCACTCTACCAAGGGTGGCATAGTGAAACTCTGTCTCCAAAAAAAAAAAAAAAAATTCAGAAAATAAAAATAAAGATGAGATATACTTGCTTTGAGTCTTGGAAATTATAATTAATGTGCAGCCTAAGAAGTTATTAGAAAATAACTTTGGATTTATAAAGTTCCTCTGAAGAGTATTCTCCTCAGGAGTCATTTCTGCAAATCCAGATCCAAGCCTTTTGTCTTTTGCTAGCGTGGTCTTTGGTAGAGAATTCAGGCCCAGGGAGATCTGCTGTGACCTGACGGTTAAGGGAGGGCAGCCAAAATAAGAGTTGGCTCACACCACTGCTCAGGAAAAGTCACAGGGCCTTGCCTCTCATGCAAAGTTGCTGTTAGAAAGCCCTTTTCTCCTTAAACTGAATTTAGTGAAGAAAGCTCAACAAACCTAAGGTGGTGAACTTTCTGAAACAAGAGTTGGTTTAAATATAGACCATCTGCTTTTTTGGCAACTTGGAAGCTGCAGTGGGACTTGTTGTACCTTTTGTAAGACAAGTGAGGAAAGATGTTGGCACCTGTACGCGCGCAGTTTGTTTATGAAATATAAACTCTCCTGTAGAAGCAAGGGCTCAAGAGGTCAGTGTCCAAGGTAGCTTGTCCTTCCTACCTTAGCTAGGGAAAAGGTGCTTCTCCAAGCCCTTCCTGTGAATCGCCTCATTCCCTAGAGAAAGTTGGGATGGCCAGGCTTAACATGCTATTAAATATTGATTGAGCACTGACTTTGGCTGGGGTGGGTGTGGAAAAGTTTCTGGGAAAGTGACAACTGGACTTGATTTTCCTTCTCAAGGAAGAGAAACAATACCTTGGGGGTTGTAGAGTCAGCCCTTACTCAGAGAAATATCACTGTTTTCAGCTTTAGGAACTTGATCTATTATTCCTCCAGCCTGCTCAGAGCCAAGGGGGTACTCGTGGAAGCAGGCAGCAACCCCTAGTGTCCCCTCACTGTGGGCTTCGGCTCTAGATGGGCCCAGCACTGGGCACTGTGGGTCTGGTTTGCAGCACATCCTCCTCCCTGTTCCACAGCAGCTGTCTGAAGTTTTTTCTGCTGTGCCTGAACTGATGTCATTTCCCCCTTGGCAGACAGCTTCAGCTTTTCTGCGTCTGAGATATGTCACGAGAAGGGGGGGTGGGTTGGAGCCAGGCGGGGGTGGGGGGGCGAGTAGCAGGAGGGAGCTGCCTGCTCAGTCCCAGGACTCTGTTTACTTTCTCTTTTGCTAAGGAAGGCAGTTTAACTGGGACCGCGGAACGCACAGGCCCACCAGGGGCAATGCTCATTCCAAGACCTTAACTTTTAAGAGCCCTTTGTTCCAAACGTTAGTGTGGACGATGCTCTGGCAGGATGCCTTTCCTTTTGGGTCTTAGACAGGTAATTGAATTGGATCTAAGGGATTGGGCTTGGGAAGGGAAGAAGGGTGGGAACTTGCTTATTACAGTATTGCTTTGGGTAGAGGGAGTATTTTGGAAAATTTCTCTCCGTTATAATAGGCCTTCTGACACACAGAAATTTTCATTCTTCCCTTCTTGTTTGCTGGTTGCTCGCTTACTTTCAGAGCCACCATATTCTTAACCTCTCATATCCCTCGGGTCTCTCTAGGGCTGTCCAGTTCTGATTTTTCACTAGATACCGTAAAACTGTTTCTGAAGCTTATGGAGGAAACAGTTAAGAGTGAGGCTGGGGATGTGGAGACGCAGAGTGAGATTCTTTGCTTAAAATCCCGTTCATTCCTTCTCCATTTTGACTTGGCTAGTTAGCAGAGATTTCCTCACAGCCCTTTGGTTTTGAAGGGACTCTCGGATGGGGGTGGGGTGAGGGGTTCTGTTCTTTTTTTTGAAGGGAAGCCTTTCTTCCTTTCAAGCATGTGGTTCAGGGCTGTGTGGCTGAGGGACATGCTGGACACCTCAAGGGGACAGGGCATGGGAGTGAACCCCATTTTGGCCTTACTGACCGATGATTTTCGAGGCAAACAGACCTCTGTGACAGAGACTTAATTGCCTGGTGAGCCGCCCTTTGAAATAGGGGCACTAAATTAGAGCCGGTAACCTAGTGTGGAATGAGAAAACAGTAGCCAGCTACCAACTGCTGTCTACTGAGAATGCAGCTGTTGGCCAACTATTTGTTCCAGGGCTTCTGGGAGTTGGACCCCTCACACCCCCCTCTGGTCTGAGAGACATGTCTATATTGGAATGTAACTGTAACCAGCGCAGCTGGGTGGGGGTGGGGACAGCCACACACACCCTCTGCTGTCTGCTTCTTGGTAAGGAAGAGTCACAGCTGAGCTCAAACCAGGAGTCTTAGAGTGGAGCTGCAGGGACTGCGGCTTTACTCTCACTCTGAGAACAGAGCTCATAAGCAAATCTGCCTTCACCTGCTTCATAGCTTGCAATTCTGTTAAAAAAAAAAAAAGCTTCTCTGAAAAGCCCCACACATTCCATAATGGCTCTTGTTAATCTTTAGTGTTCCTTTGATGCAGCTGATAGGCAGAAGAGTGGCCCATTTTGAGTACCTCCCTATACACCCCACCCCCAACAAAGGCTGACCTTTCAATCTTTGGGCAGAGTGAGCCCTGGAGAGGATTTTGAACAGTGTTGGAAGTAGGGTGGATGAAACACTCCAGGCTTGCCAGCAGGCGGGGGAGGGGAAAACTGTCTGATGTAGTGGAAATAGCAGGTTAGGAGCTGGAGAGACCCGGATTCATATCTTTGAAAGTCTTGGGCAGGCTGCTTAGCTGCTCCAAGCCTCATCTTTGAAAAGCAGATAATAAAATATTAACTCCTTTTCTGACAGAGTAATCTTAACTATTATTTTTCTCTACTCATTCCTAAAGGGTGCAGGACTGCAGGGGTACAGGAAACTAAAAGGTAGGGTATAGCACCTTTACAGAGGTAGAGAGTATGGTAGGTAGCCATGGCCATAGGCTCTCACATATTTCATTTGTACATTCACTTAGAGCTGAGAGGCCTTCTCTTACTGTACCAAGATACCAATAATCTTATGTACTGAGATGGCAAGAAGTGTGTGTGTGGGGTGTCTGTGTCCAGTAACCTCTGCTCTGTGAAGTAAAAGAATGAAGTGGTGAGTAGTATGCAGTTAAAATCTTCATGGACAGTGGGGGTTGGGAAGGTTGTTGTGGGACCATCTCAGAGGATTAACAGCAGATGAATCTTTAGTCTTGTTTCTAAACAGTTTCCTGGTAGACTGCTGAATTAGAGGACCTCTGAAGCCCTTCTTGCCCGAGGTTTTTGTGATTCAAACCCTGCCTGTACATAATTTTGTATATTTATGTGTATGACAGTATAACTATGTCCTTTATTGGAGCCATGTAAAAGCCAGATTTCTAAACATTACTTGGTGATAAATATGTTTTTAAAAAACCCAAATATATGTACTGTTAATCTTTATCATACCTAATATGTATGTACTTTCGTTTTTTCCCCCCTTAATCCTTGTCCTGTGTGGTAGCGTTACTCTATTTTTACAGAGGCGCAGGTTGAGGTGTAAGGAGGTTAAGCCGTTTGTCCAAAGTTGCTCAGTTAGCTAGACAAATGGTTATTGAAGTTTCATTGTTTTTTTTTAAACTATATCTTTTCCAAATCCTGGATCTTTCTCACTACCTAGACTGCATTGACTGATGGCTGTGAGAGTAGAGTGTGATTAATGCACTGTTCCATTTGGGGCATTTTTATTTCTGGCCTGCTCAGGTAAGGAGACACTTGCCTTTTCATGTGTCCATTTGCATTTTACTCTGTGGAAGAATCTCACACTTGTAGCATCTACTGAAAAATGCGACTGCATGGAGATTTTGACTGCTTGCTAAATGTGGCTTGGCACAAAGGATGCAAAGATACCCTATCCTTATTTCCAGCAAGTTTATACTGCATTGCAATAGTTCTCAAAACCATAAAAATCATCTGGGAGTGGGGCCAGGACCCCAGAATATACATTTCTTTTTTTTTAGAGACAGAGTCTCACCTTATTGCCCTTGGTAGAGTTCCGTGGTGTCACAGCTCACAGCAACCTCTAACTCCTGGGCTTAGGCGATTCTCTTGCCTTAGCCTCCCGAGTCGCTGGGACTACAGGCATCCGCCACAATGCCAGGCTATTTTTTTATTGCAGTTTGGCTGGGGCCAGGTTGGAACCCGCCACCCTCCGTATATGGGGCCGGCACCTTACTCACTGAGCCACAGGCGCCGCCCGAGAATATACATTTCTATTAAGTTCCTCAGGTGTTTCTGTTCCAGTTGTTTCTGGCCACACTTTGAGATACTCTGTCTTCTAGGGTTTAGTGGCATGGAAAAAAATTACAAGAGAGTGTGCTGAGACTGTAACAGAGGAATGCCTAGGGACTTGGGTAGCAAGAGACAGGGGAGGTGTCTAAATGAGGCCTAGGGGTAGATAGGGCAGGCTTTCCTGAGACGGTGATATCTGATCTGAGTCTTGAAGGATGAGTAGGGAGTCTACCAGACACACACTGGGGAAAGAGCATTCCAGACAGCTCAAGTTGGGAGTGTTGTTTTTGTTTTCTCCTGCTAATGAGAAGAGAAACTGTCGTTAATCTGGGAGTCTTAGTATTAAGCTTGCCTGAGAGAGGACAAGGACCTGGACTCACCAGGTACTGGTGTCCTTTATAGACACAGAGAAGGAAAAAGAGTCTTTTAGTTCAAAAATGAATGTGGTATGATTTCAGTGTTTAAGGGTAGATAAATCACAGGATGAGTCAGTTCTTTCGTGCTAGGGACAGGTGACCCAGCCCACTGGAAACTACAGGGTTAACTAAAGGAGGATCTTTTTATGCTTAGAGGAGCCAAAGTTCAGAAGAAGATAGTCACTTACTAAACTTTTTAGGTAGGGTGCCATATACCAAATTTTAGATATAACACACAATTAGGCATGCTATCTCTTTATTGTCTGACTAGATCAGAAGATAGTTTTTCTGGCTATGAGAGTATCCATCATGTGTACCTAACAAATGGATTACTGATCGTCAGAGAACAAGATTATGACAGACTGTTCTTGGTTTCCTGATTTGAATGAATTCTATTTCATGTTGATCCAGAAGGCATTGATTTGGTAATGCTGAAGGATTCTTATTGTCAATATTCTCTATCTGACATATTGTGCACCGATTCTATTTAAAGCATGTGGATACAGAGAGGCATAAACTCAATCCCTGCCTTCAGGCAGTTTGTAGTCAGGTAGAGAAAGTAGAGTGAGTGCACAGGTAATAGAACATTCATCAGGCAGTGGCAGATGATCTTAGTGAGGGGCAGAATGTGTGAGAGTTCAGGAGTGTGAAGAGAGGAGCCTTCTGCAGGTGTGTTGCAGTGGCCCTTCCCACAGTCCAGTACTATCAGTGGTTGCACTGTAGATGTCAGGTGTGTGAAAGGATCAGCTGCTACTAAGTTCCTGTTGATGGAATGTAGAGTAGATCCATAAAGACAGTAATTTACATCTTGCATCTTGGAATGTTGCCTTTCTCTGTGATAAGGACCTGTTCATCCCCCTCCCCCAAATTATCCACACAGCTGAGATGGGATGGTCTCTGATCCTGGAAATGAAAATTTTCCAATATATCTGAGTGGCTCTGAAACCCTCTTAGGGTCTCTTGCCTATGTTGGAATTTGTCTTGGAAAGAGGTATAGAGGGCAACTCCTGGTCCAAGGGGCTATATTAGCCAGCATCTACTTAGGGCATTTATTTTATTATCTCACCCACGAGAGAGGAGGCTTTCTGTCTCTCTTCTTGTTTAGAGATAGGGTCTCACTCTCTGTGGCCCAAGCTAGAGTGGAGTAGCAGGAGTATAGCTCACTGTAATCTGAACTGGGCTCAAGCAGTCCTCCTGCCTCAGTCTCCCAAGTAGCTATGACTATAGACATACCACTGTGTCTGGCTAATTTTTAATTTTTTTTTTTTTGTAGAGCCAGAGGTCTTGCCATAGTGCCTATGCTAGTCTCAAACTCCTGGCCTCAAGCAATCCTCCTAACTCAGCCTCCCAAAGTGCTAGGATTACAAGCATGAGCCAGTGTGCTGGCCTTATCTTCTTTTTTACTATAAGGAAATGGAAGCATAAGGAAAAATCGTTTGTTCAGATCCTAAGGCTAATGTGTGGCAGTGGTGGGACTAGACTGCAGTGCTTGGTGTTTTCTGCTCCTGCACAGTGTCCTGCTTTGGTATATACACCCACGGTTTGGTATGGGTCTGCTCTGTGCTCTGCAGAGGACCAAGTATTGCTTCCTGGGTCACCATCTTCTCTATACTTATCTCTCCACCAGGCTCAGGACAAATTAAGCAAGATCCTGCTTGGAAGGAAACTAGCTGTATATAACACAGCAAACACCAAGGTGACGCTTGTTTGTGCTACCAAAGGTCGAAGCCAGAATCCTTATCTGAACTGATTTGTAATACTCCTGTAACAGCTCCACAGAACAGAACAACTCAGTTCCCTACTGTCACCTAAAGGTGAAAAAGCTGGTGCTTACCCAAACCCTTTTGGGTTGATTTTTGAACCCTCAGCTATCTATGTTGAAAAAGCTGCTTTTTTTTTTTTTTTTTTTTTAGAAGAACACGGCTTGTTTTTCATCATATCTCTGTTATCAAAACAAAGAGAAAGTGGTGGACTGGACAGTAACTTAGTGGATAAGAGGACTGTGGCTGCTGATTTCGAAACTTTTATCCAGGATGGAGCCAAAGAAAACAGTCACTTCCTCCAGTGATATCTCACGAGTTAGAACCACCTCTTCCCTCCCTTTTGCCTTGAAGAGGTAAATTTTTAGTCCAGGAAAACAGAATAATTGGGGGGCTATTTAAAAATTACTTTGAAATTCCTTCTCCTCCCTTAATTCCCTAGCATGCAGCTACTAGTTTCTTGAAAGCTTGGTCTAGCAGGGGAGTGCAGCTACTTGTACCCTTGACCGAAGAATGGTCCTTCTCTATCAGGAGGTCGTCCTCTTTCACCAAGTGCACAACTTCAGGAGGAATGCACATGGAGCAGTGAGGGAGGAAGGGGACACCTGCCTAGCCAGCCAGATCAGCTGAATCAACCCTGGCGATCAGTGGGGTGACAGATGTCACAGCCAGATGGCCCTTACATCCAACAGCTACTAGTTTCTTAACCCTCCCTGTTGCTTCTAGACTCAATTAGTTGCTAATCTGTAGCAACAATGAGTTGCAAGAGCCCTGCATGTTGACATGCCTGTGTCATTTCTGTGCCCTTCTGTAGCCATTGCTTCTCTACTTGGCCTCTTCTGAACTTCAACCCTGGACCTCACAAAAGTCTTCTGTTGTTGTTGTTGTTGTTGTTTGAGACAGAGCCTCAAGCTATCCTCTTGGGTAGAGTGCTATGGCATCACAGCTCACAGCAACCTCCAACTCCTGGGCTCAAGTGAGTCTCCTGCCTCAGCCTCCCAAGTAGGTAGGACCACAGGTGTCCGCCACAACACCCGGCTATTTTTTTTTTTCAGTTGCAGCCGTCAT
>CAUYQV010177843.1:0-10555 GCA_963574575.1 Galagoides demidoff
CTTTCTCCTTACCTCCCTCCTTTCCTTTGCTTTTTCCTTCAACACAGATGTATAATCTTACTGAATTGAAATACAAATAGTATATACAGAGGGTGCCAAAAATATGTATACACATTTTAAGAAAGGTAGAAAATTGTAATACTCAGCTTGGTGCCCATAGCTAGCACAGGGGTTACAACACCAGCCACATACATTGAGGCTGGCAGGTTCGAATCTAGATCAGGCTAGCTAAACACCAGTGACAACTGCAACAACAACAGAATAGCCGGATGTGTGGCGGGCACCTATAGTCCCAGCTACTTGGGAGGCTGAGGCAAGAGAATCGCTTAAGCCCAGGAGTTGGAGTTCATTGTGAGCTGTGATGCCCCAGCACTCTACCCAGGGCAATAGTTCATTGAGACTCTGTCTCGAAAATAAAAAAAATTGCGATACTTGGCTTGGTGCCGTAGCATAGTGGTTATGGCACCAGTCACATACACTAAGGCTGGTGGGTTCAAATCTAGACCAGGCTAGCTAAACAACAGTGATAACTGCAACAACAACAAAATAGCTGGGCGTTGTGGCGGGTGCCTGTAGTCCTAGCTACGTGAGAGGCTGAGGCAAGAGAATCACTTAAGCCCAGGAGTTTGAGGTTGTTGTGAGCTTTGATACCCCAGCACTCTACTCAGGGCAACAGTTTGAGACTCCATCTAAAAAAAAAAAAAATTGTAATACTCAATATATACCGATAAAACAAAAGACAAATCACGTCGAGCACCTCTTGTAATTGCAGAAGCTAAATGGAACTTGCATATTACAAATTTAATGCAGGTTTTTGTCCTTTCTTAAAATATACATACATTTTTTTGAAGCCGGGTTATCTGCATACTGATGTCTACTTGGAGTAACTTTTCTGACATTTTCTTAAACAAGAAGAGGAAATGTGTAGTTTCTAACCCTAAATGAAATTTCAATTTCTGAAATTGTAGAATATGTATTCTTTATTCTAAGAGGTCCATGGGGGTAGAAAGTTGTTTTATATGTAGTTGCCCCACCCTTTATTCCTTTTATCAAATAAATGAGTCCTTAACAATATTTATTTAATTTTGCTTTTATTAAAACTTTAAAATGGTGTATGTTGTCTTTGGGAACTTATCTCCTTCCCGCCCGCTCTCCCCCTCCCCGGCATTGTAGGCTAAGATTATTTTATTTTGTTACATATAGTATTTTATCTACTGTGTGAATAATTCCATGATGATTTGTCTATTCTATTACTGGTCCACATTTGGGAATTTTGCTATTATAAACAATATTACTATGAACATTTTGAACTTATTTACTGGTGCACATGTATAAGAGTTTCTGGGAACCCATGTAGGAATGGGATAGGTACATCTAAGTGCAAATTTATAAAACATATTCATTGTTTCATGGTAAGAGAACTGATCAAAGTATCTAGTCCTCTATACTGCCAGAAATAGAAACCTTTTACAAGTTTTTTACCTTTGTTTTCATTCTTAATAATTAATTTAGTTGCAGTTCAAATTCCACTATTTTCCAAATATTTATTTTTTTCTATTTTTATTCAGTTTTTTGAATGGGGAAAAATAAAATAGCAAAAAAGTAAAAAAACTCTTCATATTTGTGTCCCTCTTAGCAAAATTTCTACCCTGACCTTCAGGTAATTTATGGTTGGCTACTTGCATGTGTATTGTTTTAGGATCTTTTATACAGATGTGGGCACATTCAAATATATTTTACTTAATTCCTAAGCATTTCAGATTTGCCATTGTATACTTTTTAGTTAACAATATGTTCTGTTCATATATATGTGTGCATGCACGTGTATGTGTATATATATAATATACACACATATATACACACATCTATACTTACACACTCATAGGGCTTTATTATTTTTTAAGCAGTCTCTGATTGATAGACACTTAAATTGTTCACAATATTTTTTATTATAAGTAATCCTACCGTGTAAAATCCTCATATGTAAGTCATTTTAAATATGTACTTACATATTTGTTGGATAAATTTCTACAAGTGGAATAAAGTACATGTATTTTTAATTTTGATAGATGGTGCCAGATTACCCTCAATGGACACTTACCAGTTTTCATTCCTGCCAGCAATGTTTGAGACTTCCTATTTTTCTACAGCCTCAATAACACAGTGTGCTATCAAGCTTCTGGATCTTTGCCCAACCAATAGTTGAAATATGGTGTTTAGTACAGTTTTATTTTGTATTTCTCCTATTACGAATGAGACTGAGGATGTTTTGGGTACATTTTGAGCCATTTATATACTTCTATTGCCCGCTTTAAAATTAGATTGTTGGTCTTTTTTTTATGTGGTAGGATTGTGTCTTTGTGTGTGAGTGCTTGCGCCTTTATGACATGACTAGCAAGTATTTTTCTGATTTTCCTTATGATGGAATTTTCTTTTAAAGTTTAGTTTTATTTTTAATATATTTGAATGACCTTTTTAATAGTCTTTTATGGTATTTGTAAACTTGGCATAATTAATAATACTGTCCCCACTCTGAGCTTTTAAAAAATGCTTTTAAGTTACCTTCTAGAACTTTTATAGTTTTGTTTTTTTAATCTTGAAATCTTTGATCCATCTGGAATTAATACGGAAACTATGGATTCAGCTTTCTTCTCCACTACATTGAGACTTCATTGTTATCATATACTAAGATTCTGTATGAATTTTGTTTTATTTTGGACTTTTTGTTCTCTTCATCTGACTGTTTATGTGTCAGTTTAATTGTTGAGTCTTTATTGTGTTTTAAAATGAGTCAATTTAAAGACCTATATGTTTAAACAAATGTGAATGACGATATGATTGGCCTGTGACCTTCTTGTGCATACTGCATGGGAGTACAAGTAATTGAAAAAATAAAAATCCCCTGACACCAGAAATAGGAGGTGTGAGGATAGTCAGAGCATCAATTATAAAGCACTAAATGGAGCAACAGGAAACTAGCTGTATGGTTGGAAGATGTTAAGGTTCAGGAAGGCGATGGAGACAGTTTTCCCTAAAATGTCTGTATATCTTGTGAATATATCATGAAATCTTTATTCACAAAGAATTTATTGGTCGCATTGTACAGTTTTTGCATAATATTGATAATGTCAGTAGTTTTTCAAGTTGATATTGCTTCTTAAAAAACTAGTCAAGTATATAAGATAAACATAAGTAACCACCATTATTCCTTCCCCTCCATAAGGATAGGAGGGAAACTTAAAAAGAAAAGAGGAACAAGTATTATTTGAAAAAAAAAAAATCAATTATTTTTTATCTAAAAAAAAGATCAAATAGCACCATCCCTGACTTTGTTAGTGCTCAATATTTGAACACACGAAAGAAATAGACAGTGTCTATAATTTTTTTCTCCCTATATTAATGATCTTTTAAGTAGTTTACTATGTTTACCAGTTAGCTTCCTCCAAATGTGTTTGAAATAGAATCCTAGAAATTTAGATATCATCTAGACCTGTGATTCTCAGCTGGGTGTTGTTGGACTCAGTATAGTAATGGTTGGCACTATTGGTATTTCAGCAGTCTTGTAGAAATAATGCATTTATTCTTAGATTTCTTTGCTTTGGGTTAGAATTTTATCTGAATTCATATATCAAGATGTTCTGAATCTCAGGTTGGCAGTTGTTGAAAAATGATTTATTGTTATTTAATAAATGCAGTCTGTCTGAAAGATCCTTTAAACATAGTGTGCATAGAAGAAAAACAACATGAGTCCTGTGTGTGAAAATGCTGGAGAACATCCGACCTCACATTTTACAGTTAGGAACACTCATATTTTCCTTTGTGACCAAAGACACTCTGCTTGTTAAAGATACTGAGGACTTGAATTCATGTTTTTTGATTCTAAGGTCTATGTATTTGCTGTTAAACAAGTTTATTTCTAGATATATTATTATTGCTGATAGTTAAGGAAAAAAGGGAATGATATTTTTAAAAAACTGCATTAAAAACAAGTGTGTGTTTTTTAAAAGAATGTTTTAAGTATCACATACCAGAATCTTAAAAAAAAAAAAAAAAGGATTTAGGAGTTTTATAACATGGGAAATGTTCAAACTATTGTTTCTGATACCAGATTGATATTTGGGTGGATCATTTAAAAATACTAAATGACTGAGAAACTATGTGAAATGTTTGTTTTAACTGTTATTACATCAGTGAAACAGCCATCTGCATTACTTGATTTTTCTTAAGATTTAAAAAACTTTAGTAATAGTCCATTTTTAAAAACACTCAACAAGCTTTTTGGGTGATGTTATTCAAGTGTGTTCTTTTATTCCAAGCTTTCTGGTTTGTGTTAAGATGATTCATAGACTATTAGAGCTGAAAGAGATTTTTGAGTTCCTCAAGTCTAATTCATTCTACAGATGAAGAAAACAGCATGAGGAGGGTATCTGCTACCCCAATTAGAACCCAGATAGCTGGGCTCCAGTCTAGGGCATTTACCAATGTACTTTCATTCTTTGTTACAATTTGTGCTAATACAGAATGTCGGATTTGTGGGGTTTTTTTGTTTTTGTTTTTTGCTTTACCATTGAAAAAATTTAATTACAGTAAGTCCTTACTTAGCATTGTTGATAAGTTCTTGGAAACCACAGCTTTAAGTAAATGAAACTGTGTAATAAAACCAGTTTTATCACAGGCTAATTGGATTAAGACAAGAGTTAAGTTCCAATAGCTTATTTGTGGTCACAAAAACATTACAAAATTTCCAAACAAAGACCCCAGTTTTGCTAATATTACACAATAGAATAAATGCAAGCTACATGTACATTTAAGAAAGAATTATAGAAAGAAGATAATTATTTACTAAATTCTGAAGAATCTGTAAGTGATGGCAGTCACTTGGCAGTCATGGTAGGTAAATCAAGGAATAAATGTTTGCAAAGTGAAAATTGTAAGGAGCCCCTCCTACCACAGTGCAGTTCAGAAACAGTGACAAATATAATGGAGTTGTGAAATGTTTTCATATTACATTGTTTATTGCCATGCATTTATATGATTATTGTTTATTTTATAATTTATATTCATTTATATGTTTATTTTCCAACCTGCTTATTCCAGTTCAGAATCCCAGGTGGCCTGAGCCAGTGCCAGCGACTCAGGATGCAGGGCAGGAACCAACCCTAGACAGGATGCTGTTTCATCCCGAGGTGCCTGTGCACACACACAACCCCGGGGCCACACTGGGGGGCAGCACAGATATGCCAGTCAACCTAAAATATATATTTTGGGGATATGAGAGGAAACTGGGGTACCTGGAAAAAACTCTCAGAGACATGAGGAGAACATACAAACTGCACACAGACAGTGGCCCTGGAAAGGAATCAAGTTTTTTTGTCATCAGTGTTATAACAGAATGATACTGAACAAATAACATTATTTGAGGACATGATTTAGACCTGTCCTTTTTTTTTTAAATTTCCAATTAATATGAGGGTACAAACAATTAGGTTACATTGTTTACATTTGCTAGGTAAAGTGCCTGTTGTAGTTGTGTCCCACACCCAGGAGGTGTGCCATATACTCTTACATTGGTGGGACCCTAGCAATCCTCCCTCCCTTCCCCCACCCCACTTTGAATTGAATTGAGTTTTTCTCTTTTGTAGACGTGTATTAGTGTATTAGTTCATCAACTGGCTTCATGTTCAGTACATTGGATGCTTGTTTTTTTATTCCTGTGATACTTTACTAAGAAGAATGTGGAGATCTGCCCTCTTACTACATTTTCAAGTGAAGGGTACATTACTGTTAGCTAAAAAGCACAATGTTATACAACAGATCTTTAGAACTTTTTTTATCTTGCATGACTGAAATTCCAGATCCATTGAATAGTAACATCCCATTTCTCCTCCCCTGTTGTCTGGCAATGACCATTCTGCTTTTTATTTCTGTGAGTTCAGCTAATTTAGATATTAACACCTCATCTAAGTGGAATCCTGCAGTATTTGTCCTTCTGTTACTTATTTCACTTAGCACTGTGTCCCCAGAGTTCATCCTTCTTGTACGATGTGATGGGTTTTATTTCTTTTTATGGCTGAATAATACACATATTGTGTTCTGTATAAGTACTACCTTTTTAAAAACTCCATTCATCAGTGGGCATTTAGGTTATTTCTACCTCTTGGCTATTGTAAATAGTGCTGTAGTGGACACAGGAGTGCAAATATTTCTTATAGATTATTGTTTTCAGTTCAGTTTTTTTTGTATAAGAAGAAGTAGGCTGCAGTATCATATGGTAGTTCTATTTTTAATTTTTTCTTTTTTTTAAGAGACAGAGTCTCACTTTATTGCCCTTGGTAGTGTGCTATGGCTATTGAAGCTCAGCAACCTCCAGCTCCTGGGCTTAGGTGATTCTCTTGCCTCAGCCTCCTGAGTAGCTGGGACTATAGGCACCCACCAAAACGCCTATTTTTTTGTTTGCAGTTTGGCCAGGGCTGGGTTCAAACCCGCCACCTTTGGTATAAGGGGCTGGCGCCCTACCCACTGAGCCACAGGTGTCGCCCCCTCTATTTTTAATTTTTCAAAGAACCTCCATATTGTTTTCCATAGAGTTACACTATTTTACATTTCCACCAACAGTGTGCAATTATTACAATTTCTCCAAATCCTTGTCAACACTTGTTTTCTCTTTTATTTTATTTATTTTTATTTTTTTGAGATAGAGTCTCACTGTGTCACCCTCAGTAGAGTGTTGTAGCATCACAACTCACAGCAACCTCAAACTCTTGGGCTTAAGCAATTCTCTTGCCTTAGCCTCCCAAGTAGCTGGGACTACAGGCACCTGTCACAATGTCCGGCTGTTTTTTTGTTGTAGTTGTCATTGTTGTTCAGCAAGCCCAGGCCAGGTTCTAACCACCAGCCCTGGCATATGTGGCTGGCACCCTAACCACTGAGCTATGGGCACTGAGCCATTTTCTTTTATTTTTTGGTAATGACCATCTTAACAGATATGAGATGATAGCTCATTATGGTTTTGATTTGCATTTTCTTGATTAGTGATGATGAGCATCTTTTCCTATACCTTTTGGCCATTTATATATACCTTCTTTGGAGACATTTTTATTAAAGGTCTTTGCCCTTTTTTAGATTGGCTAATTTTGGGGGGGGGGAGGTTGTAGTTTTTAAAATATATTTTGGAAATTACCCCTACATCAGATAAAGTAGGACCTACATAGTTAACCACCTCCCTTCATTGACCATCTCCTTAAGTTGTCCTGATTTTCATAGACTGGACATACACCAATGTACTTTTCAGTACCAGTAGGCCTGGTTCTTTATGTTGACCACCTTTGTATTTTGACCAGTTTTTTACAGTCCATTCTGTAGTAAACTTAAAGAGGTTCTTCTATATTTGGTTTGCAAGTATTTTCTCTCATTCTAGAGACTACATTTTCACTCTGTTGATTGTGTCTTTTGCTGCTTCAAAGCTTTTTAGTGTGAAGTAGTTTAATTTGTCTGTCTTTTCTTTGTTGCCTATGCTTTTGGTATCATACCAAAGACATCATTGCCAAGATTAATGTTATGAAGATTTTTCCCTAGTTTTTTTATAAGCTGTTTTATATTAAGATCTTTAGGTCTTATGTTTAAGTCTTTAAACCATTTTGAGTTAATTTTTGTATATGCTGTAAGGGTTTGATTTTATTCTCTTCTCTGTGGATGTTTAGTTCTGGCACCTTGGTGAAGATCATATACCTCCATTTCTTTAGGATAAGTTTCTAGAGATTTATTTTGTTTCTTTGTTTGGGCCATATTTCCCTATTTATTTATGTGTCTCAAAACTTTGTGTTGAGAGCCAGTCATTTGAAAAAATACCACCTCCTCCAGTCTTTATGGAGTGGCTTCATACAGGAGAAGACTTTTCACCAGTCAGCCTGGCTAAGATTCTGGACTCCCCTAAAACCTTTTGTGTGTTGGGGGGGGGAGGAGGAAGAATGTGACTTCTCTTGGCCTATGTGTACAATTTCTTAAATTAGAGAGGCTTGCCAGTTTGTTTCTCGGGAGTTTGTAATCTCTTGCTCATTTTAGTGTCTGTGCAGAATTGTGAATTTTCTGGTTCTGTAGCAGCAAACTGTCCTGCTTTTCCCCATCCTCGGTAGCTAACCAGGCATCCAGAACATCCAAAACCAGGCTCCTCATCAGCACCCTGATTCAGGATAAATGGATACCAGTCCCTTGGGCAATCCTCAGAAAAGCCAGAATGTTGGTTGTACATTTCATTCCTTTCCCTTCATTCTGAGGAAGAAGCTTCAACTTGTGTGCCTTCCCTTGATTATGTTGAGCTGTACCATCTGCATCAGACCTTCCCCTGGTCCTTGTTTGCAGCATCTCCCAGTGCTGATTCTGTCAGCAATCTAAGTAAAATGAGACACAAACCAGTCCTTGGACAGCCCTCTGAAAAATCCAGAATGTTACACCCAACACTCCTCTTTACCCCAAAGGTGAAGTTATGGTCTGGAATATTATCTCCTGGCACTAAGCTGTGCCAGTGTGGAGGAGGGGCTGGTTAGGGTAAAATGAAATTGTTCTTACCTGTTTCAGTATGGCTGTTCTTGGCTTTGTGCTCACCTGGGTTACTGCATCTTCTTAACTGGATTCTGGAATTCTTATACAAGTATTTGGGTCTGTATATCATTGTTAAATCAATGTTTCTGTGGAGGAAGGAGAGCTGAGACTATTCTGCCATCTTGCTGATGTCACCTCAAACTTCCTTTTTATTAAACTTTTTATTTTGAGAAAATTGTACTTTCAAATGCAATTGTAAGAATTGATGCAGAGAGATTCTGTATACTCTTTCCCTAGTTTATCTATGGTAATATCTTGCAAAACAGTAGTATAATAACATCTAAGCTATTAATACAGACAAGACACAGAACAGTTCTGTTGCCACAGCAATCTTTCATCTTGTCATGTGATAGCGGGACCCTCTCCCTGGCACTCAGCCCTGGATGGGGTAGGTATTCTAGCCCATATGTGGTCTTCACTGATACTATAGTGGGGTGACTTCATTCCTGCTAATCCTGACTTTTATTTTTCTCTCGTGACACCATTCTGACAGGGAGGGGAAGGGACATCTTATTATTGCCAGGTGGAGGTAGAAGTTCAGGCTCTTTATGCATAGATGAAAGTTCTAGCTTCCCTACTCAGCTTTCTCTGGAACTACCATGTCCACAAGTTTGAGGAGCTTCATTACAGCTTTGCAAGTGTGAAAGCCACCACTTTGCCTTTGGTGCCATGGATAAGAGTGGGAGAGCAGGTTTTTTTTTTGGAGACAGTCTCACTTTGTTGCCCTCAGTAGAGTGCCATGGATATAGCTCACAGCAACCTCAAACTCTTCGGCTCAAGTAGTCCTCTTGCCTCAGCCTCCTGAATAGCCGGGACTATAGGTGCTCACCACAATGCCTGGCTATTTTTAGAGCTGGGGTCTTGCTCTTGTTCAACTCCCGAGTTCAGGCAGTCCACCCACCTCGGCCTCCTGGAGTGCCAGGATTACAGGTGTTAGGCACTGTGCCTGGCCTGAGAACAGGTTTTTTTGTGTATTTGGCTAGATGCAGGCATCCTCAAACTACAGCCCATGGGCCACATGCAGCCTGCCTAGGACATTTATCCCGCCCGCCAGGTGTTTTTGCTGCTACTCCCTGTCCTGCTTAGCAGCCAACTTGTCCCACAGCCTGCAGTCCGGCCCTCCAGTGGTCTGAGGGACAGTGAACTGGCCCCCTGTTTAAAAAGTTGGAGGACACCTGGGCTAGAGTAAGGGGTTTTTGTCTAAATTTTCTGTCATGCTAGGCTGTTCCTTTTCTGGTCCTAAAAAAAGGAATTTGTTATGTTTACAAAGCAATTTTAAAATTGGGTAGTACTCAATATTTATGTAGTTCCAATTAGTTATTTTTTATTAATAATATTATGGTATCTTTCATAAGTTTCTGAGTCATATGGAGACTAATTTGTAATGAATTGTTAAATCAGAATTAGATCATGTAAGAAGAATGGAAAGATGGTATTATGCAGATTAAATTCTTCCTAAAGCTGTACTTAAAATTTTCTGTTATGTTAACCTAATATTTGAAGTTACTTGCTTCCCACAAATAAACTATGAATATGAAAATGGACAAACAACGTTATTTTTACATCTCTCCCAAAGGGTGGTTTCACAATATTAATCTTTTTTTTTTCTTAAAGTAACGTTACCCTGGCACTCATCTCTGTGCTCTCTGTTAACTTTACAAAGTGAGACTCTGGTTTATTGAGCCTAGAAAATGGGTCTGAAATGGCTCAGCCTCCGTATGACATTGGTTATGGCACCAGCCACATACATCAAGGCTGGTGGCTTTGAATCTGGCCTGCGCCAGCTAAACAGTAATGACAACTGCAATAAAAATAGCCGGGTATTGTAGTGGGCGCCTGTAGTCCCAGCTACTTGGGAGGCTGAGGCAAGAGAATCGCTTAAGCCCAAGAGTTTGAGGTTGCTGTGAGCTGTGATGCCACAGCACTCTACTGAGGGTGACATAGTGAGACTCTGTCT
>CAUYQV010177846.1:0-14977 GCA_963574575.1 Galagoides demidoff
TAACTGAGAAAATGACATGAAGGCTGTGTTGATCAGTTTGATGGAAGTATTTCGGATTGCATGCGAAAACCCCACACTGTACCCCAGAAGTGCATTAATGTACATAGTTACCATTCAATAAAATTAAAAAAAAATAAAAAACAAATTCAAACAAACATACAGGGTGTCCATAAAGTTTGTGTGAAATTTAAAATAGTCTATTTTTGACTATTTTTGACTACTTTAAATCGTACACAAACTTTATGGACACCTTGTATAATTAAATTTAAGAGCTAAATCTTGAAGAATGTATAATCAAATACATACGCAAACATAAACAAAAAAATGAAGTCCATAACGCTTTAAGTCAGGTGGACATCAATATAGGATTAAAAATTAGAAATCATGATTCCTATAAATCAGTGATTCTCATAATGTGGGTCAGGATCCCAAGGGACTCCTAGATTTTTTTTCATGGAATCTGCAAGTCAAATCATTATTATAATATTGTAGAAGATGATTGTGCCTTTCACTTTTATTGTCTCTTGGTGAACCATCAAGTTCTAAGACTATATGATGTGTGATGCTGCAGCAGAGAGATTGCAGAGGCCCAGGGGGGATCTAGCAGACTGAATAGATGATATTGCAAAACTATAACAGGTAATGACTTTATTGCTGCTATTTTAATAAATTCATACATATATACACTGAAAATTCTTTGTTTTAATGTCTAACATCAATAGATATACCCCATATAAACAATAACTCTTTGAGTCAGCCATACCTTTAACAGAATCAATGAGGTTTAAATCAATGTTGTAATGAACTCATATTGTTAATATCTTAGTGCTGAATGTACACAATTTAACTATTAAAAATTACTAAAAACAATAAGTATAATTTATTGAGCACCTACTATATGCTAGTCAACACCCTGAACTTAACTTACAAGCCAAGTACTTTATCTCCAATTCTACAGATGAGAAGACAGAAGAGAGTTAACACCTAGGGAGGGGCACAGCTCCCCTCCAGACCCAGCTCTCTGAAACCACCATCTGTGTTCTCAATAGTTCTAGGCCAGAATTCATTTGAGCAAAATCCAGCCCCACCTATTCTAGCACCATTTTATCTCTGAGTCAAGATTGATAAGTTACACCATTAAAAATAATTGAAAGAAGCAATGTTCAGGGACTTAAAATGGAAGGTCATGTGGAAGTTAGAAACCCAAAGAAAAAGATTATGGAGAAGAAAAAGAGTGCATAGAGAAAATATATAGACATGTGAGTGGAGAAGCATAATGAGATCAAAAATAAATAGAAACAGACAAAAAAACAATGGAAGAATTAAAACGGATATCAACTCTTAAAAACATGTTTCTTAAAAGCAAACTAAGCAAAATGAAAGCTCTCTCAAAATGAGAAAATGTTAAAGGTGAAGGAAAAAGAGAATGACAAGCCAAAAGAGTTTATGTTTCTAAGATATAAATAAAAAGAAGGAATAGGAAGAGAGATAAAAGTGACAACAGCAAAATGTGTAGGTGGATGTTAGATTCACAATGAATATGGAATGAAATGCAGTGAATATAGTTGGTGTTACCGTTGGCATAATCAGAAAGAAAAAAATATGTCACTAATGATAGAACATGTATATAGAATTTTTTTTTTTTTGAGACAGAGCCTCAAGCTGTCCCCCTGGGTAGAGTGCCTGTGGCATCACAGCTCATAGCAACCTCCAACTCCTGGGCTCAAGCGAGTCTCCTGCCTCAGCCTCCCAAGTAGCTGGGACCACAGGCACCTGCCGCAACGCCCGGCCGTCCTTGTTGTTTGGTGGGCCCCGAACCTGCCACCTTAGGTGTATGTGGCTGGTGCCTTAGCCACTTGAGCCACAGGTGCCAAGCCGAGAATTTTTGAATAAGGTAAGTTAAATAATAGAATTGGGCCAGAAACAAAACAGGTATCATCTGAGAGTTGCTATTTATGTATTTAGGGTTGAGGTGATTTTGCTAAGCATAACATCTATTGAATAAATTACTTCCTGACAATAGTAAATTGTTAATACAGTTGACAAGCTATAGTTGATCTAATGAAATGGTTTTTTCCTCAAATTTGTTTATTGGGTGTTCATAAAATTCATTTTCTTTACATATTATAAAAACAATACAAATCTTGAAAGGCATCTCTGTTTTATGTGAATGTATGAGAGAGTTGTTCCCTCTCTCACTGCAATAATTGATTAGGATGGAGCAAAAGAAAATGCGTTAAGAACAAAATATTCTCTCCCACGTTTACAATATTTTCACAAAAACATGTGAGTGACAAATGCAAGAAATGCCGACACTCCAGAAAGGTACTTAGATAAACGCCATACATGTTTACCCTGAAGGTAGAATTGCCTAAGCTATACTATGCACGTTTCTACCTGTAAATCAGGGACCCACCCGCTCTGTCACTATGGGGCTTTAATAGGATGCCCCGGCAGTCAGGCTCTTGCAGATGGTGCCCAGTGGTTACTGGTAAAGCCAGAAGTGCCAAGAGAGCACACCCACTTACAATGAGTATTTGTAGTACTTCCTTTCTGAAGAATGTGCAGGTTAAATTTCAGATCTGTGACTTTTTTTTCTTTCTTTGATGTACTATGAAATAGTTATGAAGAGATAAAGATGGAAAATTATCTTGAAATGCCACTGAGTACAGTAAAAATTATTTTTGTGTCGCAGTTAACATTCTGGAAACGAAACGAAAGGACTAGAGCACAGAAGGTACTTATCCTAAAGCCGACTGAGCTCTGCCTCTTAAAAATCTCTATCTTGGCTTGTCAACTTCACGAGTTGAGAGCATTTTTTAAAGGAATATTAACATTTGCCATCAGAACATGCTCTCTCCAAGTTGAGCATCGTAATAATTGTCCAAAACTCTTAAACATATTTTATTGCCAGCATTTGATTTTTAAAAAATCCAGTAATTCTCCTGGATATCCAGTACTTGCCCAAGTTCCTCTACCTAGGAAGTTTCACCGCTAGGAATAAACGGAGATTTTAATGACTATGCTTTATTTTCCAGTCTCCTGCATTGGGCTGTCTGGGAGTAGAGCTCATAATTTCAAAAATATCCCGATGCACAACCAGGACAAATATTCACTACATTCTACCTACAGTGCGTGCAAACAGATCTGTAACAACCTTGGAGACTTCAATGATCATCAAACTGAATTGATCTAAAAATCAAAATTTAGACAAAATAAAATCCCACTTATTCCTTGGGCCGTGAACTCAAGTCTATGTTGCTGTCGACACTGAGGGAATCCAGTTACACATAGTTCAGTTGGTTCATGCACACTGTGCAAGTTTGGATGTAACCAGACTCGAGGGAACAATTAGGTAGCAGTCCCTTCTCTCCTTTGAGACACCTGTTTTCTCCTCCCTCCCATCTATTCATTTGAGTAGCTTATGTCTCCAGGTCAGAACCAATAAAACAGTAACAGAGCATACCAAGAAATGATCTGACTTCAGAACAGGCTATAAGACAAAAAGTAAATAAATAGAAAGGGAAAATACAACTTAGGAGTAAAAACCCAAGTTAAGTAGAGAGTTATTGTACAAGGCATCTCTACAGACAGAACTTTCCACCTCACTTTCTCTTCATTTTGTCCTTAGGTTCAGCATAGATGTGTCCTAAGAGGATATTTAAAGCATATCTTCTACTTTTCACAGTAATTCAGCACTGAACAACTTTGTAGCATGTGAGGAAGTTTGCCTTATTGAGAAAAATAGTAAATAAGAAAGTAGAGAAAATAAATTTGGGTTACAGAAGCAGGAGCGCTTGGTAATATGTGGTGAAAGGGAATTCAACTAAGTTAATGAAAAACATGGCATTTCTGAGCTAGAAGGAATTGTCATTTCCTTATTATTGAAAAGTGATTGAGAACTTTTCCTCAGAAGACTGAGTAATTGTTATCAACATTAGTTAAATGATTACAAAAGTAACAACAACTCACAAAGCGAGGCACTGTGTTAGGCTTTTACATTCATTTAAGTTTCATAATAATTTTCTAAAATAGATATTTATCCACATTTTACTGAGGGAGGCTAACAGAGAAATTAAGTAATTTGTTTGAAATTGCCTGTTGAAAGTAGCAGAGCCAAGATGAGGACAGAAGATTCTAGAACCTTGTACGATGAGGAAGTTATCCTTACGACCCATGCAGGGAGACAGTGTGGGCAGACTAAAGTGGGCTGAAATGCTTTATCCAATATTTACTAACACATCCTGAGTAACTGCTTTATCCCAGGCTTTCAATAGAAATGGTCCCTTTTAGGCCACCATTATCTGTCGAGAATACACTGTGAGACACGTGGACAGGTCAGAAGGCACTATCACTCAGTCTGTCAAAATGATCTAAGAGAGTTTTTAACATGATAAATAATTTGAAAAAACACTGAAACTCTGATGTGAAGAACAAACTGGGAAAAACACAATTTCATGTAAGCCTAACAGATAATGACTGTAAGGGACAGAAGTCAAAAGGACATTTTTTTTAAACCAAAGAGAAATAAAATATACCATAAAAAATTGGAGAAAAGGTAACAGATGTAGGAGATAGACAAAAATAATTATAAACACATATGTTATGATTTCTCAAAAAGAAGTCCAAACCAGAGAACAAAAAGTACTAAAAGTTACAATGCTAAAAAATCTTTTATATTAAAATAATAATAATAATAGACTTTAAACTACACATTGAAAGCATATGGCACAAATATCAACAAATATATCAATAATGACCAATATGAAACATATTCTGGTAAAATTAGGGAAATAAAACAAAAAATCCTTCAAACATCCAAGCAAAACCATGGACACATTTATAATGGAAAGAGAACTGGCCTGTCATCAGACTATTCAATTATAACACTTTATGTCAGAAGATAAGGGGGTGTGGAAGAGAGGATTTAATTTCTCCCTTTTCTCTTTTTGGGCTCTTAAATTGAGACACTCTTCTGAAAGCGCGATTCCAATTTACAAAAGACCGTATTATCAATGTACGTTGTACACACTAAGTGGCAAAAGCCACCATTCCAAAGGGTTTCTCTCTCAAAGCAGTGGCTTACACGCCTTAAGTAGTATTTTTATAAAGTAACTCCTATTTAGTACCAAGGAGAAGTAGTTCCATTTTTTAAGGTGGGAAGTTTGAGGAAGACAGTAAAATCTGTCCCCCAGTTCCTCTGGTGCGTGTTGGTGCCGTCACTGGGTCAGTAAGCTCATGCTGTCTCTGCCTGCCTGGAAAGATTTATGTCCTCCATCAGGTAAACACAGATTTAGGCAGAGCATTCCCATGCATTTTCAGTGTCTTTAACTTAAAATCCTTGATATTTTGGAGAGAAATAATTTGGCTTACTTCAGGAATAATGGAATACCTAAGAAAAGAAACTATTAGCCTAGGATTTGCTGCAGGCAAACTGAATTTCAACAGTAAAGTCTGCAGATAAACTTTATGACGATCAAATACTCAGGATATTCTGTTAGTGCTTTATAAAGAGTTTACCGGAGAATGAGTTCTAGACAAGCAACATAAATGGAGAAAAGCACAAGAAGACAGGACTGAGCATTTAATATGCTGTACCTATAGTACTATGAATAAATATGGTTATAAGGGAAGGATTAAAGTACATACCAGTAATATCCTCTGACAACATAGATACAGTACTATCAAAAACAAAAGGGTGTTAAAGTTTGGATATTTCACCCTCCACAACTCATGTTGAAATTTGATCCCCAACGTTGGAGATGGGGACTAATGGGAGGTGTCTGGGTAATGGACCTGGATACCTTGGGAATTGATTCATACCTTCATGGTAATAAATAAGTTAACTGCAAAGGAACTGACTCCCAAGTATATGGAGGACTTTGGGGCAGGGATCTCAGAATGACACTAGCTGAGGCACCCAGGGATCAGAATCCAGCAGGTCACTGCTGTACCTTCTTCCCAGAGCAATGTGGCCTCACTATCTCCAGAGCAGTCTGCAGGCCCATAGATTTGATTGCAGGGTCCATGGGGGAACTGTGGAGCCCCAAGATTGTGTCCTCCATCTCTTCCCTATATCATGTACAATCACCTTTCCTGGGTACCTCTGAGCCTAATGAGCCTGTCACCCCATTTTTCTCTCCATCACTTTGGGCACTTCTCTGCTGATTCCCTTAGACGATTGACGTGAAGATGTATATCTTCTCACTTTCAGGCCTCTCTGTGAGAAGAGCATGTGCAGGCCACTTCTAGTCTACTGTCTTGGCCCTTTTACTCTGTTCATTTTATTTTTTAATTTTTAGGTATTTATCTTTGTTTAATGTTGTTTCACGATTATGCCATTATAAATAATGTTTACAGGTTCACAATAAAATGTATAATAAAACATATTTAATAACTTTATCTTCCATCCTGAGATCACCAAATTCTCTTTCCATTCCTTTTATTTAATCTTTCCATTCCTTTTTTGTGATTTTTTTGGATAGTCTCTTTACACTTTTTATAATTTTATTTATATATACTGTGGACTCCTTATTACTCCTATGATTTTAAAAATTTAATTCACATAAACATAACCAGTAAAGAAGAATCATGGTAGAATAGATATATACACTCTAACACCTATAGTGTGTGAAGATCCACCATATACATCATATATACATATATATAGCGTGTGTTCATGTATGTATAAATATATATTCACAATTACGTCATATATAATTACATAGTATTTAATAATTTACATATACATTAATTATTATATATTTAAATATATATATTTATAATCTACTCTTCTTAGATCAAAGATACTGATCTATAAATAATTTCTTCACCTTGGTATTATCACTGAACAATATATTCTGCAGTTTGCTTCATAACATACTGTATATTTGGTCTCAGTTATGTGATACTAATTTATGTCACATGTGTGCTTCTGTGTTTTTCAGGTATGTACCTGTGTGCTTTATGAATATTGAAACACTAATCTCTAATACCAAATTTCTTCCAGTTGTAGAACGAGAACAACTCAGGGATGCCCACCGTCACCACTTCTATTCAACATAATCCTAGCCAGAGCAATCAGGCAAGAAAACAAGAAGCATCCATATCAGGAAACAGGAGGTCACACTATCCTTATTTGCCAATAATATGATCTTTTATTTAGAAAACCCTAAAGATTCCACCAAAAGACTCCTAGAATTGAGAATCAAATTCACTAAAGTCTCACTTTAAAAACCAATGTACACAAATCAGCATTTGTGTACACTAATAACAGTCAAGCTGAGAATCAAATCAAGGACTCAATACCATTTATCATAGCTGCAAGGCAAATAAGATACTTGAAAAAAAATATATCCAGAGAAACTAAATATCTCTACAAGAGAGATACAAAACACAGATGACAGAAATTAAAGATGACACAGACAAATGGAAAACATACCATGCTCATGGATTAGAAGAATCAACATTGTTAAAACGTCCATGATGCCCTAAGTGATGTACAAAGTCAATGCAAAAACAAATTAAGAAATATACCAAGTGATTAAAATACATAGAATTGAAGTGTGATACTTTATTTTTATAAGCGTGACATTTATGGGTTAATTGAAAATTCAAACTGTTTGGCTATTTGATGTTAAATATTATTTATTGAATTTTTGAATAAGATCATGTTTTGCTTGTTTAATATTTTTAATTTTCTTCATTAGAAATACATTGGTGGAATAATCTAATGCCACAACATGCTGTGGATTACGGAAGGAGGAGGGGAAGTGGTTAAGGTAAGGATGAGCAGGTTGTCAGGGATGAGGGGTCTGGTGCTGGGTAGGTTCACGGTACAGTTCTCTCTACCTCGTATATGGTAGACATTTACCAATGAAATGTTTTAGGAAGTGTCACAGGAAAACATGCACAACATTTTAACCACTGTTGTGAGGTGTGAAGCATAAATAAAAAAAAAAAAGATGAACTAAATTTTTCTCAAAGTTAATAAAGAGTAGTTTGGTGAAAACACTTAAAGTTGTCACAAATCTAGATTCTCTAGAATATAGTTATTCATTACCTATAGCAAAAAACCAAATGGTTTGCATTAACAAACTAGCTGGGGTGCTGACCTTGTCACCATACTTTGCATTCCTCTCTTCTTAAGGCACAGTTGATGAAATAAATAGCTGTGCGATGTGTACAAAGAGTCTTGAGCTCATACGGAACCAAACTAATAGACAACAGGTAACAGCTAGACAAGCCAGCTGGGGTGCCAAGTAAGAGTTCACAGGGGCTGCAGGCAGACTGCGGCCAGTCCTGGGATATTAAGCACAGAACTTTCTGCCTCTTCAAAAGTGTTGTAAGTAACAGCAAAAATGAGTCTTTTCTAAAGAATAAGACTTATAAGTACAGATAAGATGAAAGTGTAAATGGATAATAAAAATAAATCCCATCTTTTTCTCTAACCAGAAAAGCCACTCTTTAGGGAATTACACTTATTTAAAAAATCTGTAAAGTTAATGATAAATGAATACATCACACTCGCATGTACCAATACATGCAAGCTATCTACGTTAAAAATTGAAAAGGTGATGATTTATCTAAGACACACATCCTAAGCTTAGACGTAAATGAAATGAAAATTGGGGGGGAAATACAACCTCGATAAAACAGTAAAGAAGGCTCTCAGGTATAACTGAAGCTCAAGTTGTATAATAAAAAGAGGTTTAAAACCATTCTGGCTTCAGGCTTTTTACACATCATTAATATCTACCACTTCAAGTCACTTCAAATTAGGCATCCCAGCAGTAAAGTTCACATTTTCCTTGCTTCAAGGAAAGAATAAAAATGCAAGACAAAAAAAAAAAAAAAGATTAAACTACAGCATTTGTCAGTGTTGAAATATGGGAACGTGGAACAAGATCAAAGAAACTTAAGGAAATATAGAAAGATATTGAATTGAAATTCCGTACCTCTACCAAAGTTATCTCACTTCTATATTTTTCAGCTTTGCGGAGATTAGTAATGGTAAAGATGAGTTAAATTGTAAACCGTATTGAACATAGGGGACAGGTGGCAAGGACTCCAGAGGGAGGGAGGAGTCACTGGCTGACTCTGACTTAATGGTTTTGAAGTAGGTATTTCAAGATGGAAGGAGAAATGGACATGATTTATTTGACCGAGACATTTTAGGGGCAAGTTTTTAATTTAAATTCATATGTCACATATGTTATGTTTTGTTCTGCATTAGAGTATATCCACAGATTTCTATGCTATGTGCTCTTATGAATATGGAACAATTGAAGCACGAGTTCTGATAACTGAAATTGTTTCCAGCATGAGTTTTCCGTTTTAAAGCAAGGTATAAATTATGCGGACCAAAATACAGCAATGAGCAGAGGTCGATGTGAGCTATGGAGGTTAAGAGGACAAAGGAGTATTCTCAGACATCTGGGAGCCCACAGTCCAATCCCAAGCATTAACTGTTATGCAAATCACAGAGACTTATATTATCAGAAAGACACAGGAAGATGAAAAGAATGTGAAAAAAGAGGCTGCAATTATTTCTTTAATATTGATTTTGTTGCCAAGACTTTCAATTATTACACAAAAACAGTGTCGTAGACATAATGGACTTAGTGATTTCTGAAGTTTTTAATGCACTGCCTCCAGGCATCTTACTGAAGATTTAACTCAAATTGGCTTGAAAATGAGTATCACCTCACAGCAACCGGAAGCTTGACTGAGAAGGTAAACTAAGAATGTTGATCAAATCAAGGGAAATGAAGCAACAAACATTGTAGAAACACAAAAGTTAAAATTATCCGTATGCTCATCATATGAACCCATAATTTTAAAAAACTACAAAAATTTCTCATTTTTTTCCTTGCAACTGCTTTCTCTTTTTACTCTAAGATGTTCACATGGGTGATATTTCCCACCTTCTCTAATGAAGTGACTTGGAAAAAGGGAGCGTTCACAGCCTAACTACGGTAGATCCGGGGGCCATCTCCTGGCTCGGTGGATAACGAAGTGCCTAAGAAGAGAGCTAACAGCATGTGCATTTGCAGACTAGAATAGGAAAGAAAACTCAACCCCAAAACGACATGTTGACTTTATCAGGATAAATATTGATCCTCATGTGCCAGAATTAGGAGTGGAATTGACAGCTGCTGTCCTCTGGACCTAGGTGGGAAAAGCAAATGTATTTCTCAATTCAAGGGTATTTGAATTGACTTAAGAGGGTAAAAATCTTGGCTGCACCAGGATTTAAATGGAGGGAGCAGTTTGTTAACAGTGAACTCATAGAGAGAGAGAGAGAGAGAGAAAAAAAAAAAAGCACCCTTCCCTTACGGTGGAAAAGGGAAGGAGTAAGCAAGCCCGAGGGCACTTGATTGGGAAACACAGTTCTATCCCACGAGCACGCAGGCTGTACAACCCCAAACCCTTTTCTCTTCTTGTAACCAAGCTGCCTAGATGAAGGAAAGACTTATCTCTATTCAGGGCAGGCTGCTGGGAAGGGTGCTAGAGAGAATGTGCCAAAGGACTATCAATTAGAAATAAATTCCCTGATGTCAGTCTGAGAAGGTTAAGTGGAGATGCAGGGCCCTTCCTCTAATAAGGGCAAGAAGAAAATTATGGTTCAGAGTTAAGCCTCCCTAAAAAGGGCTTTTGACACCACTTTATATTTTTCAATATCATAAAAGCTAATGAAGGGAATCCTAAAGGCTCTATTTATAGTAACTCATTCCACTATTCCTCACTCTAAAAGTTAGGTCATAAATGATAATTTTTATGTAAATGATGATTTCTCATCTAATTCCTATTTTTCCCATTTCACTCTAAGATAGAAACCATAACCTGCTATTCATGGGTGAGTCTGGCCCATCAGAACTCTCCAAAATTAAAAAATAAAGAAATATGGTGCTAAATTTTAAAAAAAACTGAGAAAGAAATCTCAATTTCTGTCTTTTCTTTGAAGAAAAAAAAAAAAAGATGAGCAATCTTAGGACTAAATCGGCTGGAGCTGAGTTTTCACAGGAAGCTTTCCATAAAGCGTCTTCTGTACGTCCCATATTTCCGCCAGCCTCGGACACTTTTTCCTTTTCCGTTGACTCCCTGGCTCTGTAGGAATTGGAGTTCTCAAAGAACACGGAGACATGCCTAGAATATTGTATTACATTCTAGAAGTAGGAAACAATTTTTTTCACCAATATCTGATATGTAATCTTTTTAAGATGTTCTACTTGTGTCCAAATGAGGAATTAGCTAAATTAACACTGAGTATTCTATATCCAAGACTGAAAGTCAATACTCTACTGGCTGTGGACATCCTAACAGTGCATCTCTCTGAGCTGAAAGCTCGGTACCTGGTGAAAAGGATGGAGGGTTCACAGTCTTTCCAAAATTTAATCAGAAGAACATTTCATTCAATGAATCAACAAGCAAAATGCTTACACTCTTCTGAAGGTAAGGGTGGGAAGACACTTCCCTTGAAACACCTGCTGCTTACCTACTCTGGCCAAACTTCTGATAATTTCCCTTTATTTATTAGATGTAGGCTTTTTAAATTCTAAAATAGGGAAACAACTAATAAATTTCTGTCTAAGGTTAAGATTTTGACAACAGATAAAAATATCTCTAGAAAACTGAAAAGCCAATGAGTGTCAACAGGCCACTGGCCTGGAGAGGAAAGCAGACCGTGCGGGTCCGTTTAGCAGCACCCTTTGCAGTTTCTACTCTAATTACGGCAGCGGAGCCTGCACCACATAGGCAAGGAAAGTGCCAAATGAAGCACCCGGCCACACGTCCTTCTGTGAACTCTATCATGCGCGGCTGCCACCCGGCAAAACCTGTCCTGTTCATTCCAACTGTAACCACAACCGAGGAGCAGACCCCGGGAGAGAGAGGTCGATTCGGATTTCTGCTCTAAGCTGCTGGCATCCTGAATCCCTTGCATAAACTTCTGAGATCATCCAAGAGAATTCAGCCATAAAACAAATCATTCGTGGGGGTTGCCAAAGGGCAAGAAAAACTTCACGGGCTCCACTGCAGGAGCGCTCCAGGCACTTTTCCATTAGGCAGGGCTAAGAGGGCAGGTGTGACAAAATCATGACCTAGATGCCGCCTCAGAGTTCTGGCCAGGTCTTGCCATCAGTTGCCTCTGGCACCCTCACTACCACTGGCTCAAATACCCCAATTAGGCACCGACAAAGAGCAGTGTGAGCAAACCCAGCGGAAATACGATTCCCCTGGGAAACAGCTCAGCTGAATTCAAACTGGTGCAAGTCCTGGAGCAGCCGGGGTGCTCAGGTGCCTGCACGACAAGGTTTCCTGGGGCAAATGTTGTTGAAGTCTGTGTAAGGACTGCCGAAGTTGTCAAGGCGTCACACTGTTCCCAAACTCCAGAGCAATACTGCCTGTGCCACAGGGCAAGGAACCACAGAAACACGGAGACGCAGACGGACTCGAAGCTACTCAGGAGGTAAAGACATTGAAATCTGCTCATTGAGAAGAAGCTGCAAAATACAATAATCGGGAAAGCAACGCACTAACGTCAGCTAACGCAATTGGGCGTTTTTGCTACATGCTTACTATTCTAGCTCAAATGCCATTATTATACTTTATTCTCATTTTTATTAGCATAACATAGCTTCACATCTCCCGGCATATACCGTGATTTTTATCAGTCGTAAAAAGAAATCTTTTAACACATCATGAACAATAGCTACAAGGCAAAGTACTCACATTTTCTCTTATCCATAGATTTTTAGCAAGTCTTCAGTTGTCGGACGCTGTTTAGAAACATTATAGAATGTTCTGTATGCTTAACGGATGGGGAAAAGGAACTATTAGAAAAACCCAAGAGGCTTTTTAATAGCAAAACCAACTTCAGTCAAACTTTCCTTTAGGTACTAAACTATTTGGATAACTTTTTTTCTCGGAATTTCCACAATTAATTATTTCATTACTTAATATTTATAGAGTACTTTAGAATTTCCCAGGGTTTTATAACCAAGGCCTAGTTTTTCTTTACAACATTCCAAAAAGGTGTGAGCAGTAAAATTTCTCACCAGGAACAGAGCAGGAAATTCAAGTGCCAGGAGAAAGGATATTCTTAGGGGGCATTCTGGGTGGTGAACAGCCTCAGGAAGGAAGCTGCTTCCCCATTTTATGGACTAAATCTGAAGTGACGTCTACCAACCTTTATTTCACTCAGCTGTGACAATGATCGTCCAGGATTTAATTATGATTAGTTGTAACAAATCCTGGCAAAAAACTAGCTCAAGATTAGGGGTTCTGAGATTCAGTCTCAAGTTGGAAGGATTGAGAGAGGTCAGCAATTCCATGATAGCTCTGAAAGTTAGGCCACCTCAGGCAGATGGGGATTGAGTTAAAGTTCTCCCAGGACCCCTTTTCTTTAACCCTTTCTTATTTAATGTTGTCTGGTAAAGAAATATATTTTCCTATATTCAAAATCCACAAAGCGTCAGAATAAGACTATATCTTCTAGTTCAGCCCTCACTAGAAATGGAGAAATTTGGTTACAATCTATAATTAATTTAAAAAGCAATGCTGTCACATATTCCATGATGACTTGCTTTTCCCAGAGAAATACTTGCTTCCTAGGCCACAAGCCCTCAGCTGAGCAGGGCTTTTCACTTCCAAACTCTGAAAACTTCAAGACTGACTAGTCCCTAGAATTATGCCACAGCAGAGATAGTTCTTAAAAAGAAGGATAATAGTGATGGATAGTGGCCCATATCAAGCCCAATAAAAATCACAATGGCACCATTACAATGCAATTGATTTGAAAATGCATTTAATGAATCTCTACTAATGTGCTTAATATGGTGCAATGGGTTGTCCATGGAATAAAAAGACTGAAATATATTATGGAAATAAAAATGCATTTTAAACTTTCAAACAACTACACAATCAAGATAACAGGTTAGGCATACACCATGTGGGGTAGACAGAACGAAGAGGTAAGTCAAGGTGAAGTATGAATATTTGAATAGAAAAGAGGACAACTGAAACCTGAATGAGTCTGTCTAAAACCAGAAGAAAAGCATATTCAATAAAAGAAGCAACAACTTAAAAAATAAAATAGAGTGGGCTACTCTTAGGTTAATGATGGAAATTACCCTCATGGGACAGGGATTCATACTAGGGAGCAAAGAACAAATTAAGTTGAGTAAACTTGGGAGATGTTTCCTTCAATCTCTTATAAAAGATGTAATTGTCCCATATGTGAATTTCAATCTGGCTTAAAAATGAATTTAAAAAGATAATACAATGACCATTGGTGTGGAGGTGGAAGGTCAGTCTAATGTGAATAAAAACACAAATAGACTCACTGGAACACAGAGACAGGATACTAGGAAGGATGTAATTTAATGGAAGACTATTTTAAAACACAAGAGAAGGAAATCACATTAGATAAAGGCCATTGAAAGCAAATCACTTAATAAAGAGAAATAAAGACAAAGATACCATAATGAAGGAACTTTTATTCCAAAACAAATCTACCGTCTCTGCAACTGTTGTGGAACTCTTTGTCCTTAAACTTTTCCCTAAGATCTCTTTGTTTCTTGAGTCTCCTCTTAGCTACTCCACGAGCTCCTCTTGCTTTTTGGTTATTTATTCACGAGCTTCCGTTATTCTAAACACATCCACTTATAAACAGATAGGGACTGTGCATTTACATTCCTGTTCTTGAACTCTCCATGGAATATTGCAAATATGTTTCATAGATCATCATGATATTTATTATTTCGAAAAGAGAATGTCTGATCCTCTGAAGCCCAGACCTTTCACAACCATCCTGTATTTCAAAGATATCAGAAGGTTGAGAAGTCTCACTTTCTCTGACCAGGTCCCTCTAGCAGTCTCATACCTAACTGTTCTGCCTCCAGTTTCTCCCATCTTTACACCAAATGTTTGATAAAACCACTTCAGAGCTGCAAAAATATTAACAGATTTTTTTTTT
>CAUYQV010177860.1:0-42850 GCA_963574575.1 Galagoides demidoff
AAACAACAATGATGGCTGCAACCAAAAAATGGCTGGGCGTAGTGGCGGGCGCCTGTGGTCCCAGCTACTTGGGAGGCAGAGACAGGAGACTCGCTTGAGCCCAGGAGTTGGAGGTTGCTGTGAGCTGTGATGCCATGGCACTCTACCCAGGGGGACAGCTTGAGGCTCTGTCTCAAAAAAAAAAAAAAAAAAAAAAAAAAAAAGAACCAATCTTACTGAGGGCCTGAGCATGACCTGGGAACCAGTTAGAAATAAAAATTCCTCCCACTTCCCTGGTGCCTCGGCCTCCCAGAGTGCTGGTATTACACTTGTGAGCCACTGCAACTGACCTAGCAATATATTTTTTTTTTTTTTACCTTGCCTCAGCCTCCCAAGTAGCTGGGACCACAGGCACCTGCCACGATGCCCAGCCATTTTTTTGTTGCAGTTGTTGTTTTGGCTGGCCCAGGCCGGGTTCAAACCTGCCAGCCTGGGTGCATGTGGTTGGAGCTGTAGCCACTGTGCTATGGGTACTGCCCAGCAATATGGTTTGTTTGTTTGCGACAGATTTTCACTATGTCGCCCTCAGTAGAGTGCCTTGGTGTCACGGCTCACAGCAACCTCAGACTCTTGGGCTTAAGTGATTCTCTTGCTTCAGTTTCCCAAGTAGCTGGGAATACAGGTGGCCGCCACAATGCCTGGCTATTTTTTGTTGTAGTTGTCATTGTCATTTAGCTGGCCTGGGCTGGTTTCAAACCCTCCAGCCTAAGTGTATGTGGCTGGTGCATACACTTGTGCTGATTGTTTGTTTTGAGACAGAGTCTCACTTTGTCAGCCTCGGTAGAGTGCTGTGACATCATAGCTCATAGCAACCTCAAACTCTTGGGCTCAAGCGATTCTCTTGCCTCAGCCTCCCAAGTAGCTGAGAGTATAGACGCCCACCACAACGCCTGGCTATGTTTAGTAGAGACAGGAGGTCTCACTCTTGCTCAGGCTGGTCTCGAACCTGTGAGCTCAGGCAATCTGCCCGCCTCAACCTCCCAGAGTGCTAAGATTACAGACCTAGCAATATGTTTTAATAAGCCAGGTGACTACAATGTGCGATACTTTGTTCAAACACAGAAACTCCCGTAGGTCATTCTGTGCCTACAGTGACAAAGGCACACAGGCTACTGGAGGTTCTTAGCGCCCTCTGCTGGGGCCCACCTGCAAAGGCCGACCTATGACAAAGTTCTCAAGTCTAGTTTTTTGGCCTGTGATTTTTTTTTCCATTTAGGTGAAGAAAAGTGGAAAGTCCTATTATATCCAGGGCTGCCTTGTTCCACTGCAGGATTTCTGAGATTATGTTGAATTTTTCTTCAGCTCTGCTGCAGCTTCCATTTCCTTGTGCATCCTATAGTCCTCCATGCTCCTAATAAAGGCCCCAAGGGGAGCTTAATGAAACCTTCAGGGATTAGCAGGCTCCAGGGCCAGACAAGTTGCCCCACAAAGGAGCTGGCTGGAGAAGACTTTCTCTGCTTTGGCCAAAGCACAGCATCACTCTGGCTAGAATGCAGATATGGGATAGAGAATCAAGTCATTCCCCTATACAAAACCCAAATTTCCCAGCAGCTTCCTATGGTACTTGAAGCAAAATCCAAAGGTTGCCATACATACATATATAGGGAAAATGGAAAATTATAGTTAAATGTACCTTTATTTATAAAATGTTCATTACAAAATTTTATGAAATATTTCTCTATGTGTTGATATATAAATATAAGATATTTAAAATATTAAACAAAAATATAAATGTTATTGTTTTCCTGTTTATAGAGACCTTTGGGATACCCTATAGTTTTTGCCAGGAACTCTGAGGCCTGTGTGACTGGAATTCAGTTCATTTTCAATCACTCTTCCCCTTATTCTTTTTTTTTTTTCACTGTGTCATCCTAGGTAGAATACCCTGGAATCATCACAGCTCACAGCAACCTCAAACTCCTGGGTTCCAGCAATCCTCTTTCCTCAGCCCCCCAAGTACCTGGGACTACAGGCACCTGCCACAAGGTTCAGCTAGGGCTTTTCTATTTTTAGTAGAGATGGGGGGTCTTACTCTTGCTCAGGCTGATCTCCAATTCCTGAGCTCACGAGATCCTCCTGACTCAGCCTCCCAAAGTGCTAAGATCACAGGCGTGAGCCACTGTCCCCAGCCTTTTTTTTTTTTTCTTTTTTGATACAGGTTCTTGTTCTGTTGCCCAGAGCATTGGTTTTCACCTAGCTCACAGCAACTCAAACTGCTGGGCTCAAGCAATCCTCCTGACTCAAGCCTTCCAAGTAGCTGGGACTATAGGCGCCCACCACCATGCTTGGTTAAATTTTTTTTTTGTAGACACAGGACCTCACTGTATTTTCCAGGTTAGTCTTAAACTCCTGGCCTAACGTGATCCACCTGCCTCAGCCTCCTTAGTGCTGGGATTACAGATGGGAGTCACTACTGCCCGTGTCCTGTGCCCTTTTTTTTTTTTGAGATAGAGTCTTACTATGTCACGCTCGGTAGAGTACTATGGCATCATAGCTCACAGCAACCTCCAACTCTTGGGCTTAAGGGATTCTCTTGCATCAGCCTCCTAAGTAGCTGGGACTACAGACACCCACCACAATATACGGCTATTTTTTTGCTGCAGTTGTCATTGATGTTTAGTTGGCCCAGGCTGGTTTTGAACCCGTCAGCCTCAGTGTATGTGGCTGGCGCATTAACCACTATGCTATGGGCTCTGAGCCCCGTGCCAACTCTTAAGCCAAATCAGCATCTTTATTGTTTGCAGAACATGCCAAGGCTGCCTGGGAGACAATGCACTTGCTATTCCCTCCAACCTGGATATGCAATCCCCTCTCCCACACTTCATTCACGGTTTCTGCTCAAATGCCACATCTGCGGGCCTTCTGCAGGAAGTGAGCGCTCCCTGCCACTCTCTATCCTTTTACCTGTTTCCTATTTATTTTGTCATAGCACTTTTGGGTACCTGATAAGTCAATTCCTACCAGCCAAGGATGGCCACCAGCACACCTTAGTAAGACAAAGTTAGGTTTTTATTAAACTTCCTACAGCAAGAGACTGAACACCATGAACAGAGGGAAATCTCAGTAACAAGTTGTTCTGAGGGGCTGGCTAGTCCAGGATTTGGGTGAGCTTGTGCTAGGTGTTCTTAGGATTCAAGAAAGCAAGGAAGCAGGCTGGTATTCTAGACTGAGTGATTTCAGAAAGCTGTGGCAATTCATCACCTTAATGTTTATGAATGCGTAAAGCAATAGTTACACGTCGGTCAGGAGAGAGGGATATATGGTCATTTTTGTGCTTGCAGAGTGTCTTTACTGCTGTTCAGGCATTATTATGAGTGAAGATGATCCACAAGTCCTGGGAAGTCCTCATCTGATGTTGATATTCTATAAAATTGTTTATGTTCAGCAGGAGAATGCCACTGCATCCAGGCTACTTACTAGTTGACAGCTGTCAGAGATGCTTTTTTCTTTCTTATACATTTATTTATTGTCTAGAAAGATTCCTGAAGGCAGGGACTTTGTTTTGTTTTCCATTGAAGCCTCAGAACTTAAAACACTGCTTGACATAGAACAGGTACTCAATAAATGTTTAATAAATATTCTTTCAAAACATCTTCCAAGGGCGGCAGCTGTGCCTCGGTGGGTAGGATGCCAGCCCCATATACCAAGGGTGGTGGGTTTGAACCCGGCCCCGGCCAAACTGCAACAACAAAAAAATAGCCCAGCCTGAGCCAGAGCAACACCTTGTCTCTAAAAAAAATAGCTGGGTGTTGTGGCAGGCACCTGTGGTCCCAGCTACTCAGGAGGCTAAGACAAAAGAATCGCTGAAGCCCAGGAGTTGGAAGTTGCTGTGATTGTGATGCCACAGCACTCTACTGAGGGTGATAAAGTGAGACTCTCGCTCTTAAAAAAAAAAAATCTTCCATACCTCAGATCCTACTTATCTATGATGGAGCCCTCCACCTGGGACAGTCAAATTTGAGTCCTTGGCATGGCTCCCAGGCAATGGTAGGGCTAATAACTGCTGGCAGGCAGACAGGTATTAACATTACCCTTTATAGGACTTTAAAACAAGAGGGAAACTGAGTCCTCCTCACTATCCCGTGGACTAGACAGGATTTAGCCTCCTGCCAGTGCTCAAGAAAGAGTCCAATGGCAAGTGATGATCAAGTTAAAGACTATGCAATAAATTAAACAGGAGAAACACTCCTCAAGCAGCTAAATCATCTTTCTTTCTCATTGAGCATCTTATAGTTAAATGGACTTTTAAGAAAAAAACAAATCTATGACACAGACTGCAGTATGGTCTTCCCGAAAGACTGCATATCAACCAAGATGTCACCATTCCATCATTCCTTTCTATAGTTCCATTTAAAAGATACCTACACAGCCAATTTTGTAGAAAGAGAATTAAGATATCATTTGTTGAACCTATTAGACTGGCAAAAATAAGAAGGCTTGGTAATAAGTTGCTTCGGCAATGGTGCAGATTAATAGGCAAACTCATGCATTAGAAGGGTAAATTGGTATACCCTCTTTTGAGGCCAACCTGACAATATCCAACAAAATGTATTATGTTTTTTCCTAACAGAATTTAAAATGCACAAAGCCTTTGACCCAACAACTTCTCTTTCTGAAATTTATTCTAAAGGTTAACTTGCATAAACACAAAGTAACATAGTATGTGGCATTCCTCAATAGTAAACAATATAAAAGTTCATCTTTTAGGAAATGAGTAAATATGACATGCGTACAACAGAATGCTGCCATTAATAAGAATGAAGCAAATTTCATCCTTTTTTTGAGATACAGTCTTGCTCTTTCTCCCAAGTTAGAGTGCAGTGGTATCATCATAGCTCACTGCAACCTCAAACTCCTGGGCTGAAGAAATCTGTTTCAGCCTCCCAAGTAGCTGGGACTACAGGTCCATGCCACCACACAGGCTAATTTTTCCATTTGGTAGAGACAGGGTCATGCTCTTGTTCAAGCTGATGTCAAACTCCTAGCGTCAAGTGATCCTCCTGCTTTGGCTTCCCAGAGGAAGCCACTAAAGCCGGCTTCATATTCTTTATATACTTGTATGGAAAGAACACTATTGTATGATGTGAGAAAGAGGAAAGCAGCTCCAGACAGCAGGGACCTGGTCTGGTATCACTCCCTAACTTGGTGATGCCGGAACCTGGCCTGGCACTCCCAGTTAGGCCTTACTGTTCTCCTGTTGAACATAAAAAATTTCACAGAACATTAACTTTGGACAAGGAGATCTATGACTGTGAACGGATCAAGACAAAAACAAGACTATTTAGTAATCTCGTCTGAACACAGATTAAAAACATGAATATTAAAAAAATAAAAAAACATGGCTTGGCACCTGTAGTGCAAGTGGCTAGGGCGCCAGCCACATACACCAGAGCTGGCAGGTTTGAATCCAGCCCAGGCCTGCCAAACAACGACAACTACAACCAAAAAATACCTGGGCATTGTGGCAGGCGCCTGTAGTCCCAGCTACTTGGGAGGCTAAGGCAAAAGAATCACTTAAGCTCAAGAGTTTGAGGTTGCTGTGAACTGTGATGCCACAGCACTCCACTCAGGGCGACAGCTTGAGACGTATCTCAAAAAGGAAAATAAATAAATAAATAAATAAAAACAAATAGGTTCAGCTCCTGTAGCACAGTGGTTATGGTGCATGGGTGCCAGCCACATGCACCGCGGCTGGTGAGTTCGAGTTAGCCCAGGCCAGCTAACCAACAATGACAACTGCAACAACAAAAAAATAACTCTAACAACAACAAGAAAAATAGCTGGGCATTGTGGCAGGTGCTTGTAGTCCCACTTACTTGGGAGGCTAAGGCAAGAGAATCGCTCAAGCCCAAGAGTTTGAGGTTGCTGTTAGATGTGATGCCACAGCACTCTACTAAGGGTGACATAGTGAGACGCTGTCTCAAAAATAAATAAATAAAAAATAAAAACATGAACATTACCAAAACCACAAAAAAAAAAAAAAAAACATCCCTCTGTCTTGGCTAATATGAGTGACTACTGTCTCATTCATCCCACCTTGTTAAGATCTATTAAGATACACAATCATAGAAATGCCTCCATACTCTCTGAGAGCTTCTAATTCCAAGCAAATCCCCACTTCCTTAACACCTTCTCCCCAAACCACCTAACCCCAAACCCATAACCTATTCTTTACAATGATCTTCTGCTGAGATGCCCCAGAGTTCACCATGGCCTGTGTTCCCCTTTATTGCAATGAACAATAAACCCAATTTATTCAACTGAAGTGCATCCTTACTTTTTGGCTAGAAGTGACTGAACATGTGAATTTGCAAGGTGCGAAACCATATGTGTATAGGTATATACATGTGTATGCTACAGTTTTTATAAAATAATGTACAAAATTTTTTTTTGAGAGTTTCACTTTATCGCCCTCAGTAGAGTGCTGCGGCATCACAGCTCACAGCAACCTCCAGCTCCTGGGCTTAGGCAATTCTCTTGCCTCAGCCTCCTGGGTAGCTGGGACTACAGGTGCCCGCCACACACCCAGCTATTTTTTTGTTGCGGTTTGGCTGGGGCCGGGTTCAAACCCACCACCCTCAGTATATGGGGCTGGTGCCCTAACCACTGAGCCATAGGCACGCCCATAAATAATGTACAAATTTAAAATACAATAGAAACTCCATAGTTGACCACCTCCCTACATTTACTGCCTCCTTAAGTTGATGTAATTTTCATAGACTGGACCTGCACCACATGTACATATCAATAGAGCAGGCCTAGTTCCTTATGTTGGCCACCTCTGTATATTAACCAGTTTGTTACAGTGCCTTGGGTGATCAACTTACAGAGCTTCTACTATATATATACACCTATGTATAGAAGAATACCTTTGGGAAAACACACAAGAAACTAGTCAAAATAATTGCCTCCTGGACAATCCAATAAAGGCTGAGGCACAGGGGTGGGAGGAAAACAGTTATTAGTATGTGGTCTGTTATCAAGTTTATAAATTATTCCTTTAAAATTAATAACCTTCTAAAAATAATAGTAAGAATCACAGGTGCCACTCCCACCAAGGTGCTGTCTGGCTATGCCTTCAACATCAGTATTCATGGAGTAGTTAAGTTCAAATGTTATGTACTTTTGGCTCGGTGCCTGTATCTCAGCGGCTTGGATGCCAGCCACATACACCAGAGCTGGTGGATTTGAGTCCAGCCCGGGCCTGCCAAACAATGACAACTACAATCAAAAAGGAGCCAGGCATTATAGCAGGCACCTGTAATCCCAGCTACTTGGGAGGCTGAGGCAAGAGAATTGCTTAAACCAAAGAGCTGGAGGTTGCTGTGAGCTATGACACTAAGGCACTCTACCAAGGGTGACACAATGAGACTCTGTCTCAAAAAAACCAAAAACCACAAATGTTATGTCCTTTTGAAGTATACATGAAGGCTGCTGATTAGCCTATATAAAAAATCATTAGGTGCAGATATTTTCTTCCTAGTGTGATCCAGGGCTCTTAAGGTGGGAATATGAACAGATGGTGGTTTTGTATTTCTGTCTCTTGTAGGGAGTCCTGTGAGCAGAGAACATAAAGCATTTATGTATAATGCTATTCTAGTAGAGGTCCTTGAAGCTATCATTTGAGAGTTGTTTTTTTTTTTTTTTGAAAATAGGCTCTCATTTTGTCACCCTCGGTAGAGTGCCGTGACGTCATACCTCATAGCAACCTCCAACTCTTAGACTCAAGTGATTCTCTTGCCTCAGCCTCCCAAATAGCTGGGACTACAGGCACCCACCACAACGCCCAGCTATTTTTTTTTTAGAGACGAGGTTTTGCTCCGGCTAACGCTGGTCTCAAACCTGTGATCTCAGGCAATGCATCCACCATGGCTTCCCAGGTTGCTGGTCTTTTTTTTTTTTTTGAGACTGAGTCTCACTTTGTCCTGTTGCCTCTGGCACAGTGCCGTGGTGTCATAGCTCCCAGTAAACTCAAACTCTTGGGCTCTAGTGACACTCTTGTCTCAGCCTCCCAAGTAGCTGGGACTACAGGTACCTGCCACCACACCCATTTTTAGAGATGGGGTCTTGCTCTGGCTCAGGCTGGTCTTGAACTCTTGTGAGCATGTACTTGGTTTACCCTTCAGGGAGAGCTCAGTAAAAGTTTCACATGCTTAGTGAGTATTCCCCCAGTCCTCAGTGAGCTCTTTCTTTTCCAACCTACCACTAGAAGAAGAGTGTAAATTTGACTGTTGCCTCAGTGGTTTCCAAATATTTCCTCCCTAATCCTAGCCCTGTTTGAAGAGAAAGTCTACTTGGAAAGCCAAATGTAAACAACTCCAACTCTGGATGAAAACGGCACAGGTAGTTCAGTGGGTAGGGCGCCAGCCACATACACCCAGGCTGGCGAGTTCAAACCTAGCCCAGGCCAGCTAAACGACAACTTCAACAAAAAAATACACTTGGCGCCTGTAGCTCAGAGGCTAGCACACTGGCCACATACACTGGAGCTGGTGGGTTGGAATCCAGCCCAGGCCTGCCAAACAACAATGACAATTACAACCAAAAAATAGCCAGGCACTGTGGCGAGTGTCTGTAGTCCCAGATACGTGGGAGGCTGAGGCAAGAGAATCACTTAAGCCCAAGAGTTTGAGGTTGTTGTGAGCTGTGATGCCATGGCACTCTATCCAAGGTGACATATGAGACTGTCCACCCCCCACCCCCCAAAAAAGAAAAAATGGTAGAAGTGAACTGAAAGCTCCACCTCCCTTTTCCGACCCCAAAGATGTTCAGCTAGCAGTTTTAAAATTACCCATCTATTCAAGCAATGAATGTTGTTTTTTTTTTTACTTTGAGACAGAGTCTCACTTTGTCACAGCAACCTCAAACTCTGGGCTCAAGTGATCCTCTTGCCTCAGCCTCCGAAGTAGCTGGGACTAGAGGTGCCCAACACAACACCCAGCAATTTTTTTTAATGTTGCAGTTGTCATTGTTGTCTAGCAGGCCCCGGCCAGGTTTGAACCCACCAGTCTTGGAGAATGTGGCTGGCGCCGTAACCACTGTGCTATAGGCACCTGAATGTCTCTTTATGATATCTTCCAGTTAGATTATTAATTCACTGGGGCACAGACTTTATTGAGTTTTACTAAATTCAACTAATATTTCAGCATTATGTATTTAATACTGAGCCAGCAAGGCTACAGTACTTTCATAATCTGTCCCTTTATACAACCTACGAGGTAGGCATTTTTTTCCATTTAATATATAGGGTTAATTGGAGGCTTGAAGAAAAACCTGATTTAATTAGTTGCAGCGATGCAACTTATACCCAGGTCCTCAGAGTCTAATTTCAGAGCATCTGCTATTCTATCAAGCTCCCTCTAGGACTGTTCTGTACTATTCTTTCTTTTTTTTTTTTTTTTTGAGACGGAGCCTCAAGCTATCCCCCTGGGTAGAGTGCTATGGCATCACAGCTCATAGCAACCTCCAACTCCTGGGGTCAAGCGAGTCTCCTGCCTCAGCCTCCCAAGTAGCTGGGACCACAGGTGCCCGCCACAACGCCCGGCCATTTTTTGGTTGCAGCCATCATTGTTGTTTGGCGGGCCCGGGCTGGGGATTCGAACCCGCCACCTTAGCTCCGTTCAGTTCTACAGAGCTACCCCTAACAAACCTTTTCTTGTTCATCATAATCTATAATTAAAAAAGCAAAACTAAGCAACTTTTTTTTTTTTTTTAAGACAACATCTCAAGTTGTCGCCCTGAGTCGAATGCCTCCAACCTGGGCTCAAGAGATCCTTTTGCCCCAGTTTTTCTATTTTTAGTAGAGATAGGGGTCTCACTTTTGCTCAGGTTGATCTTGAACTCATGAGCTCAAGCAATTCACCTGCCTCAGCCTCCTAGATTGCTAGGATTACAGGCATGAGCCACTGCACCCAGCCTAAAAAACTTTAATATATCCATGAATAAGTAGTTATTTGCTTCCCTTCTCTCCCTCTCAACTTCCTTGGTCTTTTTTTTTTGGAGACAGTCTCACTTTGTCACCCCGATAGAGTGCCGTACTGTCATAGCCCACAGCAACCTCAAACTCTTGGGCTCCAGTGATCCTCTTGCCTCAGCTTCCTGAGTAGCTGGGACTACAGGTGCCTGCTATAATGCCTGGCTATTTCTAAACGTCTTATAGTTATTCTAATACCCTTAGGAAACTTGCTTTTCTAGTTTACAGAAAAGAAAGGGGAATGAGTAAATCACTTACCTAGTGGATAATTATGAGTTGGTAAATACAAGGAACTAGATACTAGACATTTAGAGTTGCAGAGGTCAATCATTTGCAAACATTAAAATTCACTGTATAAAAAATAGACCAGCTGCCCTAACAGCACAAAGCTATTTAAATAAGAAACTGCAATCCAACTTTCAAATGTTTTATTTTTAGTGTTTCAAAACATTTTAATACAACAAAGATATAAAATAATATATATTAGCTGAATCTGGATTTAATTTAGAATCAAGATATTTACTTATGTACAATACTGTGCTTCAAAGTATGGCTACCACAGGAACTTTCACATCTTCAAATAATACTAGTTTCTCTGTGGATAGGGAGACATTTAGGTAGAATTCTCAAAATTAACATGCCCATTTTAGACCAAGGTAACTTTGCTTCCCCCATGAAATACCAGTTTCTACTTCTCTTGTTCCATATCAATGAAATACTTCATTGTCCTAATAATCCATAGATTCTCTGAATGCAAAATTAAAAACTAAATATTTTAAAGATGATATCACTAACTGATAATATTGCTTGGCTATGTTCAATTCTCCAGACAACCCAGTAGTTCACATTGAAACAGACCTGAAATAACAATGAATTAATATAATGTTCCTTCTGCCATACAGACACAAACTTTTCTCATGCTGCAACTGAATAGAAAGGCCTTTGGTTGATTCATGGTAGAATGTATTACAAAAAATAACTTATTGGTAGCTGAAACATGTCTTATAGATTTCATAGATATTTGTACCAAACTAATACAAAGTAATTGTTCACATTTTAGTTATTTGAAATTTGTGACTTTCAACCCAGGAGGTGAGAGGGAAACTAAAACCTACTTTCATATTAATCTTAGCCATTCAAACCTACTCAAACACAGGGAGGAAACAAACAAAAACTAACTTAACCTCTTTCTATTCTAACTGGTGACCTGAAGCATTCTGACCTTTGATGTTACCAACAATTCTTCTCCACAGAAGTATAGGGGTAATGCGGGGGAACCTTTTAATAAATACTGTCTAAACTGCCAAGTGACGTTGGCATTAAAACTGATAAAGCTTTGTTGGCTTTGAAACTCTCTAATGAAACCAAAACTGTTTAAGAAAGCAACTGGACTATCCTAAACAAGAGTTTTCTTGGCTCAAATGCCTGAATATGTCAAAGAAATGACAGATGACTGTACTATAATTACTTTTAGTAGCAGATAACCCAAGTCTACACAAAGGCTATTAAAGAATTAAATTCATTAAATCAGAGAGTTTAAAACAAGAACATGGTTAACATTCTTAAGCATTTTGGATCTAGAATCCTTTTTTTTAAAGCTTACTATGAAATTAATGATGAAATCACCCTTTACTGAAAACAGTCAAAGCAGGTTAGTGTTATGAATATGACTTAACGAATATATGAATGCCTTCCAAAAAAACACTGTATCTATCAGCTATAAAAGAATTTGGCTCCTCTGTTTTCAATTTACAAATTATAGCATTTTGGGATTCTTAGTATAACATTTAGGCGGGTATAGGGTAGGAAAGACCGCTCGCAGGGTCAGAGTCACACTACCAGCAGGTCTCTCAGTCAATAGGTTTTTTTTGTCTTTTCAGTCAATGGGTTTTTCTTGCTAATAGCCCACACTTACTGACTGGTTCTAAGGCTAAGCTCATAAGCTTCCTAATTTGAAAGGATATAAATAAGCCAGAGTATGAAAGTCATATCTTTGCCCTAGCAATTCCGGTTACAGAAAACTACAGAGATGATAGCCATGTTGAGAATTCTGCAGCATAGCCAAAAAAGGTTTCCCCCAATTATTTGGTGATAACAGCAAATTTGGATTCTTCAAAACCTCTTTCTCTCTACAAACTTCATTCACCCCTCAGTAGCACTACCCTGCCTGGTCTTAAGAAGAAAGAAGAAAGGGAAGGGGGCGGAGGTGGAGTGCAAAAAAACGTTCTTAGGAACACAGAAAATGCATCAAAGACCTTTTTGTTTCTTCTATACTGAAGTCTCAGTGCTGTGAGCCTCTCATTAGCCTGTAGCTGCAGAGCTAAATACAAGGTCAAAAAATATGTAGACCAAAGGCATGTCGCTTCTGTACCTAGCCACATTCACACCCAAAATGTAAACATAAATACTATCTTCACTATGGTTTAAATTTTAACCAAAAAAAAAAAAAATACAAAGTTAAACATACAGAAATTTTTGGACAAAACAAAAAGCAACTAAAATACAGGTTTAATGTTTAAGAAAAATTGAAAATAATTTCGTCTCAAAGTTTTCCAAGAAAGAGACTTAGAGATGATTAATTGATGTAAACACTGCCTTGTAATAATTAAAATAATAAATTATAAGTCTAGCTTACCTTTTTCTCAAAACAGATATGAATAAATGCAAAGTTGTGAAGTTATTTTACAATCCTCATTGCAGTCTGTTGTGAGGCATTCTCAATGTCAATAGCTCTGCAAAGTCATTTACATTAATTTTTCTATTAGGTTTTAGAATAGAATCCATATGAAAGAAGAAGACTGACGTTAATAGCTATTTAACCTTTTTTTAAATCACGGGGTCTTATGTTGCTCAGGCTAGAGCATAGTGGCTCTTAATAGGTGTGATAATAGCATAGTACATTCTCTAGGCTGTTGGCCTCAAGCAATCCTCTTGCCTCAGCCTCTGAACAGCTGGGCCTTATAGGCACAACACTGCAACTGACATACTTTTTCTTTTGGTTTCTTTTTTGCCGACAGGATCCCACCCAGGCTGGTCTTGAATTCCTGGGCTCAAGCAATCCTCCTACTTCAGCCTCCCAAGTAGCCAGGATTATGAATACAAGCCACAGCACCTGGCTTAATATTCCTAGCTAAATTCAGTCTTGTTCTGTCATTTGCAAAAAAAAAAAAAAAGGTAGTAACACATCTTTTGACCTCAAGGGTCAAACCACTTCAACTGGCATAGGAAACACCCTTCACCTTTCATGATTATGATATATCTTTAGATGAGATGTTGGCATTTTTGTTCCTAGCATATGATAGAATCAATAATTTAAGATATTTTAAAATTCTAAAGTGTGAAATTTAAAAGCATAATAAAACTTGAATTGTCTTGTGCCATTTCTCCAGTGAGAAATAAAAAATAATGTTGAGAGCAGACCCAAATTGGGATCATTCAGCACTGGCTGAAACTAGTTTGCATAATTTCCTCTCCTACCCAGTTCATTCAGCTGTAGCTTATACAGGGTGGGAATATGACTCAAAGTGCAAAAATAAAATATTTCCCTCAGTTAAGGAAGAAGCAAGTTTCTTCTGTATGGCCTAATTTCAGATTTCAGTATGCCAGCACCTTTTCTAACTCCTTGTTTTAAAATGGAAAGTAAAAACTACACACTTAATATTCTGAGTAGCTAAGATAAGTAGTTGGGGCTCAAATTCCAATTCCTTAGCCATCCTACTGTCATAACTATTATATAAAATCATTAAAAGTAAGGTGACAAATGTTATCACTGAGGTTAAATTACTTAGGGTACTAAATTTCTAGCATTGTAAATGGCAGTTAAATTATATCATGTCCTGACTGCCAAATTAAGATTAGAAAGAATGTATGTACACACTTGTATTTAAAAAGAAAAAACAACACTTTTTTGTATCCAAATATCACTGAAACTGTTCACTACAGATGGCCAAGAATGAGAAATTTTAAAAACCAAAAATCTATGTTATGCCTGCAACTTGCTATAAATTTCTTTTCAGAAGGAGAAAAAATTCTTTGTATGCATGCATCCTTACTTAATGACATAAGAACTTTAACATCTGATAAAACATTCCTACTTGGCTCACTAAATAACATCATTATAAAACCATAAAATTAGGCTGTCATCTATCTAACAACTATAACACAAAAATTGTTCCAGGTAACTATACTACTAACATTAAGCCAATTTATTTTTATGGATACAGCCATTTTCCCCTCATGAATTCCTACTGATGGTCATACTGCACCCTCAGAACAAAATAGGAACGGCATCTTTTGTTGCGTCTTTGGTGAAAAATGCTAGCCCTACATCTGCATGAATGAGGAGACTGATGGCATACTCGTCTATATACTCTGTCACCTCATGTATGGCCCCTTCATTCTTTTCTTTTCCAGGCATCCTGGTATGCTCAGCATACTTTTCTTAAAGATGATTCAGAAGGCAAAATCTATTTGTCAATAAAACAGATTACTTTTCAGAGTGCATTTTTTAAACTGACACAGAGAGTAATTCAAAGAACAGTTATTGCTCATGTGGTATGGTTTTTTCTTTTGATAATAATAAGGAACTTTGAAAAATATTTGACTACAGTCCTACCGGAAATCAATAAAAATCCCTCAACCAGCAAACTGATTAAGTTGATTTGCTTAAGTTTAATAAGCAAATACTTAACAGGTAAGAGTGACAGCCTAATGTTGTGTCTTCCTAAAAAGAAAGGGCAGAAAACATCTACTTAAGTTTTCTGTTCAAACAGCTATGTAAGGACTCTTGAATATTCTTTCCTGTTTCTTGTAATCATAGCCTTGCTCAGAACAGGAAACTTTACTTTGTCAACATATAAGCCAAAAAGCAAGGCATACAGGAACAATCTAGGGGGAGAAAGTAAAGTTATTCATTTTCAACAACTACTGCATATTTAATCTGGAACTCATTACAAAGATACAGTCTTCATCCAATTAGTCTTTTCATTATTGCTGGTTTTGAAAATGGCCAACAATATTCATTAGGTACTGTGCCATTAACATTGCATTCAAAAAAAGAAAACATGGGAAACCAAATCCTTGCTCTCCTACTCTGCTGATATGCCCTGGTATTGGCCAGAGTATGGTAGTACAAAAAGAGTCTTGTTGTGATATAAAAGGCAATAAACACATCAATGGAATAATGTTCATGGGCAGCCAAAATGAAGAAGATTCCAAAGAGGTTGAGAACCCAGGATAAAGTGTGCAGGAAATTCCAACTTCTTGGTGTATCTAGGAAAGGACAGAAAGATCATTTTATTTTATTTTATTTTATTTATTTTTGCAGTTTTTGGCCAGGGTCGGGTGTGAACCCACCACCTCTAGTATATGGGGCCAGTGCCCTACTTTTTGAGCCATAGGCGCCACCCAGAAAGATCATGTTGAAACTGCATTCTTTCTAATGCTTCTCACTCACATGTTTCTTAGGTCAGGCTGTGTTACCCAAAATCTTTCCCACAGACTTCTGCAACTAGTTATCTGACATGCACAAAAGTACACAAGAGATACTTACATTCGGTGACAAAAAAATTCAGCATAGTCAGAACGACTGTGTGGCCACTGAACATGTAATCTCCACAAGTGTGAACACCAGTCAAGGTCATACCAAAGCCACTCCAAATGGCAAAGGCCCGATGTAATTTCTCCCATACACTGCCATATATCTATAAAGAAAGCTAGGAATTAGTGCTTCAAATGCTTAGGAAGGTGGGAGCTTCCCAACATCCATTCTGAATGACTTAGAAATGGGATTAAGTTAAAGCAACGAAGTCCCCAGTCTAATTCTGGGAAGACTTCAAGAATGAGTGGGTAGGCTCGGCACCTATAGCTCAAGTGGCTAAGGTGCCAGCCCCACATGCCAGAGTTGGCGGGTCTGAATGCACCCCTGGCCTGCCAAACAACAATGACAACTACAACCAAAAAATAGCTGGGCGTTGTGGTAGGTGCCTACAGTCCCAGCTACTTGGGAGGCTGAGGCAAGAGAATTACTTAAGCCCAGGAGTTGGAGGTTGTTGTAAGCTGTGATGCCACAGCACTCTACCCAGAGGTAATAGCTTGAGGCTTTGTCCTGGGGTTGGGGAGGTAGAATGGGGGGGGGGGGAGAATGGGTGGGTAAAGTTTGACTATACTCAGAAATATTTTGGTAATTAAATGAAAACACTGTAGTTCAAATTCCTCTACTAGGAGTTCCTTTACAATAAAAAGACCATTATAACACAAAAACATCTCCAGCTTTTTAACACAATATCACAGTAGTGTTTGGTTGGCTGTTCTTGCCAAAAAGAAATAGGCTGTGATAAAGATCAATGGCTACCATTCAATTTTCATTATTCATTCTTCCCTTCTTCACTGATAACGGAATTTCAAATATACTGAGGTAGCAATAAACCCAACCAAAACACTGCATTTCCCAGCGTCCCTTGTAGCCAGGTGTGGCCATGTGACTAATTTCTATAAAACAAAATGTAAATAGAAGTAGAAAGGAGTTCTGGAAAGGCTATTTATCAAGGAAAGAGATGAAAGCTTGGAGGAAGTCTTTGCTACCTTTCCCCTTTCCTTCTTCTAGCCTGCAACTCAGACTCATGACAGCTGAAGCTCCAGCAGCCAGCATGGACTACAAAATGGCTTTGACTATACAAGCCAAATATTAGGATAAGCAGGGGAGAAAAACAGAAGAATCATATGAGGTTTGTTTTGTTTTGTTTTTTCATTTACATATTTTTATTTGGAAATGTTTATATCAGTACAGAGAAACTAAACGTTTGACATGGGATGTCAACAGTTTAGATATCATCACTTTATTATAAAAGAGAGACGTGGAAATTATTTACATGATGCAAGATTTCAGAACTTCAGTGGAATGGGCAGCTTCATGTCAATGCCATTTCAATAGTGATTTATTTCAGTCTACATACTTTCCAAGAATGTCACCATCTCTAAATAAGAAATAATCCTTGTCATCTGGAACTATTTTAGTGCCTCCATATTCTGGGAGAAGAACTTTATCCCCAACTTTCACACTAACTGGTTGAATCTCTCCACCCTTTCCTTTAGAGCCTGACCCAACAGCCAGTACTGTTGCTTGCAATACTTTTCCTTGAGATTTTTCTGGAAGCATAATGCCTCCTTTGGTTACAGTTTTGGCTGCACACCTTTCCACCAATACTCGATTAAAGAGTGGAAGAAACTTTCTAAATGCTTGTCCTGCCATGGTTCCCACCTCCGTAGCCACCACTCTACTCTTGCCGTGCTGCTGCAAGGACAGACCCGTAGTCTGGCCCTCGGGACACGTCTATAAACCCTTTCTTAAAACACTTCAGCATAGTTCTTAATGGGGTGGGCTTCCCCTATGTGTTTCCCAATTCCTTCCCTCAGACAAACCACAAACACATCACAGATGGGGTAAAAATGGGGATATGAACAGGGCAGTCACACAATCATTTCACCCTGTGGGGGGGTGGTGGTGGGGTCAGAGCACCATCTACTGTTACTCATCTCAGTCAGTCTCCAAGCACTCACAGAAAATTCCAACCCATTTCCTAATCTGGGAAGCCTCAGTTTCCCACTCAAACTTCCACTTAGCCATACGAGGCTTTCTCCAGTACCGTGGAGAAAAGATAGAAACACTCCCCTCCGCCCTCAGTGTCTGTCTGTCACACCACACCAACACTCTTTCTTACACCTTCAACCAGCTCTGCAGGGGATCTAATGCCCAAAGGTTGATCAGACCCCTCTTCTGCTCAAATACAGTAGCTCTCATGGGTCCTGCCTTGCCTCAGAAAAGTGCAGGTGCCATTTTCTGGTGCCAGTTCCTCCTGGTGTTTAACTCCTTGAAGACTTGCTGAGGGGGGTCCTTTCTTATCAAGGCCTCCACATAGGAATGTGAAAACACCATCCCTGGAGTGCTCAGTTGTTCACATTGCCTAGGCTGTTCAGGGCCCTTATGGGTACCCAGAGGGTTGGTGGCAACTACCAGGTGTGACTGAGCCTGTTCTCTCTTTGGGTGGTCTTGCTTCCCAGTCAGGGAACCAGACATATTGCAGGAAGACCAGGCCTAATGGAGGGAATGAACACACAAACACTGTGATTAAAAGAGGAAGGGCTTTATTTTAGTTGGTGGAGCCACAACAGACCCAGAGTCCCAAAATGGCTGCACTCCCCAACTGGCTCAGTCTTCTCCTTTTTATCCCCAGTCCAAAAGTTCTGGCCCACAGATACCTTTCTCAATGGTCAGTTTGAATCAAGCTGGAGAAGCTGGCTCCATCTAAAACCACCAGACCAGCTGTGTCATCTCAGCCCTGGCCTGACTGACTCCATCTTATTCTCACTACATGTTGCTCTCACCAGAACTGTGAGAAATAAATGTTTAAGCCCTTTGGCCTATGATCTATTGGTTATGGCACCCTGAACTGACAGACATTTGTGGAAAGAAATATTAATAAGAGGCGGTGCCTGTGGCTCAGTGGGTAGGGGCCCAGCCCCATATATGAAGGGTGGTGGGTTCAAACCCGGCCCCAGCTGAACTGCAACAAAAAAATTAGCTGGGCATTGTGGTGGGCGCCTGTAGTCCCAGCTACTTGGGAGGCTGAGGCAAGAGAATTGCCTAAGCCCAGGAGTTGAAGGTTGCTGTGATGCTACGGCACTCTACTGAGGGTGATAAAGTGAGACTGTCTCTACAAAAAAAAAGAAAAAGAAATATTAATAGGAATTTCTCTGGGATGTTATTGCTCACCAGGACCAGAGCATAAAGTGCATGTAGAGCATAGTGGTGTTGGACCTAAACGAGGTCTTCTAAGGGTCGCAGCCCCCAGAGAAGGACACCACACACACAGGTCGATGCAAAAGCAAGAGGCTGGTTTATTTCTGGCGCACCAGGGTCCCTCAGCCGCTCGGGGAGAAGGACCCCAGCAGCTGTTACAGCCTGGTTTTTAAGGCTTAAAACCGCAGGGAGGGGTTAGAAGGAATGCGGGTGAGGGGGAAGTTACTTATAGCTACGTGCCATATGGAAGGTTTCAGATATGTTATTTGGAAAGCTTTTAGCTGAGTAAGGGTTACTGGAAAGCCATAAAAGTTTTACTGGAAGATCTTAAGGGGGGTTTGGGGGGTAGTCATAAAGTCCTTCCTGGAAAATTTTACAAGGGTTCTGACCGGAGAGTCCTGGACGGGGGTGAGAAAGTTCTGGGTAGTGAAGAAGCTTTCTCGGAGTCTCTCAGTGGCTAAGAGTGTGGACTTTGAAGCCACAAGCCATGAGTCCCAGTCTTGGCTCTGTCACTTACTAGCTGCTGACTTTTGGCATATCAGCTGATCTCCATGGGGCCCTTTCTCATCTACAAAATAAGCATGATAACTGCCAACCACTCAATAAGGGTAGATTCAGAAAACAGGGGAAGCAAAGAGCACAATGCCTGGCACTGTGTGATTGTACATATGGATAAAACACTAATATGCGTATATTAAATAATATGAGGACCTGAGACCTGATTCTCCTGACATTTTTTTAATCAAGGATTGCCCACCTCCATGTTAACTGAGTTCTGTCTAAGTGACAGTGCCACATGAGAACACTTAAAAGTTATTCTCACCTAATGAATGTGTGGACCTTGTTTGGATTTCAATTGCTTTTAAACATGGAATATGACGTTTTTGACACAATTGGGAAATTTTGAAAATGGACTCAGATATTAAAGAATTATTATTAATTTTGTTGGGTGCAATAATGGCTTGGGTGGTTATGTTAAAAAGAGCTTTTGACAGTTAAGAGATTCATATTGAAGTGTTAGTTTAGGCCGTATAATATTTGCCAGTACCTGACCATTTGACCTATTAAAAACAGCAATATCATGTGGTTTAATCTATTGTTAACAAGTGAAATTACATGTCTAGAATTCTTTTAAAATATTTTTGGTGGTAAAGGGAGTGGAGGGGTAGACAGATGAAATATTGATCATGGTGAGGCTGAGTGATGAGAATGTGGGGGTTCACCATACCATTCTCTCTACTTGTGTGTTTGCTTGAAACTCCATAAGTTTTGTGTGGCATTCATTGTATTATGACTACAAGTTAGTTTTTATGACAAGTAAAAGGAAACCCAATTCAGGCAGCGCCCATAGCTCAGTGGGTAGGGTGCTGGTGGCATATGTTGAGGCTGACAGGTTTGAAACTGGCCCAGGCCTGCTAAACAACATTGACAACTGCAAAAACAAAACAAACAAACAAAAAAAAAACAGCTGGGCATTGTGGCAGGTGCCTGTGGTCCCAGCTTCTTGGGAGGCTGAGGCAAGAGAATTGTTTAAGCCCAAGAGTTTGAGGTTTCTGGGAGCTGTGACGCCACAGCACTCTACCAAGTATGACAGCTTGAGACTCTGTCTCCAAAAATAAATAAGTAAATAAAAATGAAGAAACCCAATTCAATCTAACTTAAACACCCAACAAAGAGAGATTTGACTGGTCTGTGAAATGAACCAGAGGACAGCGGAGGTGGTGCCAGCAATGACTGATTGACTGCCTTCAATACCTTGAGTATCCCCTCTGTCATTCTCTATTCCTTCTGGAACATTAATTCGCTGATACAAACTTGCCCAGGTGATAGGGTCTGGACACAGAGAGGTAGAGGGCTGGTAAAAGCCAAGTCCTTATGTTTTGTAATCAGAGAGAAAGGAGAGATTTTTATCCTCTTGACAAGAATGGAAAAGTCCCAGGAACTCTAATTGGCCCCACTTAGGTCAGGACCCCACTCCATAGACCAATCACTGTGGCAGTGGCTGAGAGGGACTGTACTTGGCTTACCCTGGGTCCCCCGATCACCTCTGTAGGCAGGGATATCCTCCGTTACCTGAAGAGTCCGCAGAGGAAGAAGGGCTGAGCAGACAGAAACAGTAGCCACCCTTATAAAGTTTCTGGTTATTTGCACTAGCTATCAGGTTACAAGCAGTCTTTGAGCACAGATCATGTCTTTTTCCTTTATCACTTAATTATTTGTTTCTTTTGTGTCCCAGGTTTTTATTGTGAAGAATGTGATGCAAAAAAAAGAATCAGCAGTTCTTATTTCTTCCTTCTTTCCCGTTCTCAGAGGCAGCTACAGTAGTAGTTGCTACTCTCTGAACTGCCTCTTTTGGTTTCACTTCCACAGATCTGAGGTTATCTTTCTATTGTTCTGCTTGGTTTTCAGTAGCAGGTGTCATGTAATGAGTCCCACCACGGAGAGGGTGTTAATGTCCACGCTCTCCACCCAACATATTTATTCTTTCTATCCCCTCAAGTTCCCAGTAAGTGAAAGCAATATCATATTGATTAGATTGATATTTAACATCATCGTAATATTGACATGATTCCGGCTATGTAAACAGTGTCTCTGGCTGACCGACAGCTTCACAACCTTTTGTTCTCCTTAGATTTCATAATCTTTTCCCATGGAAATTTTTTCCCCAGCTGGGTAGAAGCTGTCGCACCAGCACACATCCTTGTTTTACAGATTTACACACAGGTCTGAACTTGAGACTTTACCCCTATCATTTTAGGTTAATCATGCTCCCCCTAATTCATTTGTTTTTTATTAATTTCATAAGATAGTGCCAAATAAGCCAATAATGTGGATTAAATAATTTTAGGACTTACAGTTAAGGAAATGTATCAACTTTGGTCAAGATTCAAAAAATGTATTATAGATAGCCACCTCTTCAACAATGTACAGACAGCATAGAAGACAGACCATATAAAATATACACAGTGTCTTAGGGTCTAGAGACACATAAGTTTACTGCAAAACTTGGTGTTTTCTAAGTACTAACTTGGCCTAATGTTTACAATGTTGAGATATTTTTCAGGGAAGATATTCTAATAGTGGTTCTGGAAGCATGGTCCAAAATAGCATCAGCCTCACCTGGGAACTTGTCAGAAAAGCAAATCCCCCCCTCCAAACAAAAACAAAACAAACAAAAAAAAGCAAATTCCTCTCACCCCCGATGAAATATTAAATCTGTGTTTCAACAAGCACTCTAGGTGATTTTAATGCAGACTAGAGTTTGAAAACTACTGTCAGACTGGGCTGGATGGCTCACGCCATAATCCTAGCAATCTGGGCGGCTGAGGCAAGTGGATTGCTTGAGCTCAGGAGTTCAAGTCCAGCCTGAGCAAGAGCAAGACCCAGTCTCTAAAAATACCTGGGTGTTGTGGTAGGTACCTGTAGTCCCAGCTACTCAGGAGGCTGAGGTAAAAGGATTGCTTGAGACCAAGAGTCTGAGGTTGCTATGAGCTGTGACACCATAGCACTCTACCAAAGGTGACAAAGTAAGACTCTGTCTCAAAAAAGACCCCCCAAAACACCCCCCCAACCAAAAACCACTGTCCTAGACAAACACTATATAAATCAGGGACCATGTCTGCTGTTAGTATTTACTAATAGAGACCTGAGATGACAAATCAAGTTTTTTCTTCCATAAAAGAAAGTTGGAGGTAGACAGTTTTAGATGGGTCAAAGGTCATATTTTTACCCTATTCCTGTCACATAACTTCCATCCTCATGGTTTCAAAAGGGCTGCTGGACTTCCAGCTGTTACAAACATTCCAGGCAGCAAGAAAAAGTAAGGGAGGTGGAGCAAAGGCAAGCTGGGTAAGATGCTTCCGAACCTATTCTCATAAGCAACCTCTGCCCCTTGACTTTTGCCGACAACTCATTGGCTATCCCTAGTTGAAAGGGGGAGGGAGAGCTAAGAATTAACAGTTGGTCACGTTGTTGCCAAGAATAAAAACAGGAAGCCAGGAAAAATGGATACTGGAGGGAAGTAATAGCTTCCAGGTTCTGCCTGGAATGGAGTCATTCATCACAGTCAAAAATTTGAGAATGTTATTCTGAAATAGCTCTTTACTAACCATGCATTAAAACATCATTTTTGGTCTGTTGGAGGAAAAGCTATATACTCTTGCTTTAGGCAAAAGTCTTTGCTTACCTTAAGAATCGGAATAGTCATTTATTAAAATAAATAAATACAATTTATTTCACATAAGTAGAGGCTATGGTTGATAAACAACAACATGTCCTTTACAATTCCTGGGCAGAGTGATCTGTAAGAAACATATACATTAAAAGCAATAGATAAAAAAATCCATTCTCTCTAGGATTCTAATGCCTCCCTTGGAAATGCATCACAAGGAAGTGATTGAAGGAAAGGTGAAACCATACGTGCAAACCTGTTCACAGCACTGTTATTTATGACAGCAAAAAACAAAACAAAACAAAACAAAACAAAACAAAAACCAACTTTAACTTATGATCCAAATGGCTCACAATAAAGGAAGGGCTGGGTGAATTATGGTATGTTATGCTATGTTACATAGCCATAAAGACCATGTAGCAACATGGCAAAGTGACTGTGAACATATCGGTATGGGGAGCGGACAGACTTAAAAATATGTGTATGTGGACAAGAAGAGGATTCAGAAAATTGTAATGGTTTTGCCAAGATGTTAGAATTAGAAACATAAATAGTTTCTCCTTCTTTCTTTCTTTTTATTTATTCATTTTTATTTTCTCTATACGTGTACATGTGTTTATTTGGTTTCCACTTTTTGCCTTCACAAAATTAAAGAGGCTTAAAATTTAATAACAATAACAATGTTTAAGATAAGGACAAGAAACAAAAACCTCCTTCTTTCTTTCTTTTTTTTTTTTTTTTAGACAGAGTCTCACTCTGCTGCCCTGGGTTGGAGTACCATGGCATCAGCCAAGCCCATAGCAACCTTAAACTCCCCAGGCATAAGCGATCCTCTTGCCTCAGCCTCCCAAGGACCTCCAGAGTACCAACTACAAGCACTAACCACAACACCTGGCTAATTTTTCTGTTTTTAGTAGAGACCGGGTCTTGCTCTGGGCTCAGGCTGCTCGCAAACTCTTGAGCTCAACTGATCCTTTCATCTTAGCCTCCCAGAGCACTAGGATTACAGGCATGAGCCACTGTGTCCAGCTGGTTTCTGTTTAATTTCCTTTATTGTTCTATTGGAAACAATAGCAAGAACAAAAAAAAATACATAAATTGGGGCAGTGCCTGTAGCTCAGTGAGTAAGGCACCAGCTCCACATACTGAGGGTGGCAGGTTCAAACCTGGCCCTGGCCAAACTGCAACAAAAACCAGCTGGGTGTTGTGGCGGGCGCCTGTAGTCCCAGCTACTCAGGAGGCTGAGGCAAGAGAATTGGCTAAGCCTAGGAGCTGGAGGTTGCTGTGAACTGAGACACCAGGGCACTCTACTGAGGGCGATAAAGTCAGACTCTGTCTCTACAGAAAAACAAACAAACAAACAACAACAACAACAACAACAAAACTATAAATTTACCCGAGTTACTGACCATAATTTTTCCCCAGATTCTTTTCTGGCTATGTGTCTTCTGCATAATTCAAAGGTGCTCCTGGACGTTGCTGCTGCGTGTGAAGCCTGTCTTTAAGGTGAGGAGAATGGTCTTCCTGCAGCTTTCACAAGCCAACGTGAGTTGACTGATCATCTGTCCCTGAAGTAAAGCCAAGCCACTACCCATCCTCATAGGGATATTTTTTCCAGTACTGGGAACAAACAACAATCAGCTATTCATTCTTTCTTGCCACAGTTTCCTCATAAGTAGTTTCATGAAACTAGAAGCCATTGTCTCAGGTGGCTGTAGATTTGTAGACACCAAAGGGAACAAAACATTATGGAACTTGCTATGTAGGAATTGAGCCCATCAGTCTTTAATAACGATAGTAGGTATAGCCTGCCTGCCACCGCCACCACCACCAATACAAATGTCTTTTTCTGAAATTACTGTGGATTTGCATGGTTATCCAGGTTGGCAAGAGCTAGAATTAATCATATGTTAAGTATATGCTAATTTGTATTATGTTGAAGATTCCCCAAATGGCCTTGCTCCTTGAGATGACTGAGATTTGTGAGTGTGACCGATGTGCAGACTCTTTGCGTATCTGCATTCTCGGTAGGCTGCCAATTGATAAGGATTGAGAAAGGGTGAAAAAAACATGGTTGCAGGATTCTCAGAGAGAGTCAGTGATGCCAAATTGTCCACCAGAAATTGTCCACCAGCACAGCCGGAGGACGGTGGTGGAGCCAGACCTGATCTGTCCACAGCTTGTAACTAAAGCAGGAGCCCCTCAAAGAAAGAGAAGGGTCTTGATTTTCCAGGAATTGAGAGAACTGAGTTAAAGAGTTCAGCCTACCCTCCTGAGAACTGACTTCCATAAAGTAATCAAGCAAACAAGAATATTTACTTAATCTTAGACTAGCAGCCAACCTGAAGGAGGCTGAAGACAGAGAAATCCTGGAAGAATCTTTGAGACTTTGTCAAACTAAACAACTTAATTTGCGTGTGCCTATGTTCCGTGTATGTGTGTAATATACACGCTGAATTTCTTTTATACTGTAGTGAAATGAACTCTGCTCTTCAAATATTAGGCAAGTGCCAGAAACGGGAAGAATCTCTGTGAGGCACCAGAGCAACCAGGGAAAGGAAAGCTCATCAGTTCAGTTTTTTTGAGCACATTTTATTTTACAATACCAGAGAATTAACATCTAGTAGCAGCAAAAAAATAAAAATGAAACACCAATCTATTTAAAACTCACATGATAGGAAGTGTATTTCAAAAACAGTAAGAAAACAAAGTAGGGGAATCAGAGATCAATTGATATAAATTATGAAAAAAATTAAAACTTTTACTTCACCAACCAAAAAAACACAATGGCCACATATATAAGGGACATTCACTTTACATTTCTGAAGTAGATTGTCATTTTTGTTTTCCATGAAATATGTCTATATACATATAGACGTATATCTTCACATTGTGGATGGCAAGAGAAACCTTCAAATTTAAATATATACATTTCATTTAAAATAACCAAAACATTAAAAATAGCAGCAACACTGGTCTTTTAAGTATGTATGATGTTACAGTAGGTTGTTCACATAATGTAGATATATTTGGTAGCTCTTTAGTAATTCGTATTATCTAATATCCATATAACAACTGCCAAACTCCAAGGTTCTGGTCTCATGTCTAAATAACTTAGAGTCTAGATTCAATAAATACTATACAAGAATAATTATAAAACCCAAACTACAAAACATTCTCCACCCCAGGAAGAGAATCATAGCAAAAGGTTTTTCGGGTTTGAAGGCATATGGGAAATGTGTGGAATTTCTAAGAGTGTGATGTGACAAGCTCCCTGAAGTATTAGGAACTGAGTCCAGAGAAAAACTATCAATAGGGGAAAGAAGGCACTGAGCCCCTTTCATCCTTCCATGCCTTCTTTGAATATGGCATTAAAGTGATGAACAAGTTGGGAAATGTCTCAATAAACTGGGGATAGAATAATTTCTCCCCAGACAGGAGACTGGACCAGGGCACTGATAATTAATTTTCAGCATTTACATTTATTCTGATGACCAAAGGCATAAAAACTGAGATTTCAGTAGGACCTTGTGTATTTAATCCTGCATGGCAGTATTTCTGCCACCATTCCCAATACAGGTCACTGAAACAACCTGCTAATCCTATTGGTTTAAAAAGAAATTCCAAATGTGGTGACAGAAGTTTCCTTCTACCCGGATTTGGTTAAAGAATTTGCTCCTGAGATTGCGGCCCCTTTTTATACTTCAGAGTTTTTTCAGAAAAGGTAAATGTTTAAGCCTTTCAGTGGGGTTGGACCTTTGCGTTCTACATACACAACGACAGGTCCGTCTCAATAGGATGTCCCTATTTTCAAACAACTTCATATCCTATTTCAATTGATTCTCACAAAAAAAGCTTGTGAGGAAGCCAGGATAGGCATCGAAGTGCTCATTTCAAAGACCAGGAAAATGGAAGTTTATAAAGACCAGAATGACTTAGCTTATCCTTGGTCACAAACCTAAATGAATCCACAGATCTTCTGCAGATCTTAGCTCTATGCATGGTTACTCTTTTTTTTTTTTTTCATAAGAATGAGGCATGGTAATAGTTGTTTTCTGAAAGACAAAGTATAATAATTCAAAGAGGGTGAAAGAAAGAGAGCAAAATGAGCTCAAGAGAAGAAAAGAGAGACAGGGGGTGCCACTTGGCAGTCAGTATCACAAACTTCAAAACAAGCAAAGTGCATTTCACATGCAAAATACAGAAATGTTATTACAAAAGTTATTTAAATACTTCAGTCTTCCAAATAGCTTCATTTTGGTCTTGATTACTATTATACATCTTTAGGTAGTTACTGAGGCTGTCATTGAAATATAAGATCATTAAGAGAGTTTTACATGAGTTCTACAGTTTCCCAAGAGGCTGATAAAAATGTTATGTCCTGTTCTCAGGGCCCTGCCCCTGCCCCCTTTCCTTCTAGCACACACCATTACATTAGAATCTATATACTGGGTATAGATTTGACTCACTGGGAAATTTTCTCAGGTGTGGGTTCTATAGAATATCATTCATGATTATTCTTGCTGTGTCCTTAGGAAAATTAGCTTTTTCTCTTTGGAACTAAGCTGAGAAGACGGCTGTGATAAACTTAGAGCTTTTTATCATTTTAAACTTGGATTCCACTTGGACAGTAGCTGGAGAAGAAAATCTTTGAAATGACCATAATAATTAATTTAGAAAACCTTTTCAAGAGAATTTAGCGACTCTTAGCTTGATAGTTTTATAAAATAAATTTTATGAACTCCATAGGAAGTATTCTACTGTTAAGGAACTCACCTATAATGATAAAGCATAAACCAGGAGAATTTAAGGTTCTGGGGTGAAACACTTTGAACTATTGATCAGCTTTTATTTTTAACTAGTCTGTTTATTTATTTATTTATTTTTTTGAGACAGGGTCTCACTCTGTCACTTGGGGCTGGAGTGCAGTGGCATTATCACAGCTCACTATAACATTAAACTCCTGGGCGCAAGCAATCCTCTGCTTCAGGCTCCTGAGTAGCTGGGACCCAGCTAATTTTACTATTTTTTGGTAGGGATTGGGAGTCTTGCTAGGCTGGTCTCAAACTCTTGGCTTCAAGCTGTCCTCTCAGCTCAGCCTCCCATAGTGCTAGGATTACAAGCATGAGCCAGGGCACAGGTGAGTAAATGTGTTTTAAAGAAACAATTGAATTTTTTTTAAAAGTCCATTCTTGACACCATTTTGTAACATGATAAAAATGCTGAATAAACTCCTTTGTTTCTCTCACCTGTGCACCTCACCCATGAACTCCACCAACTTCCCTAACTTTCATATGCCATATATGCCCCACTGACAAAGAGTTTCCACAATCCTGAAGTCAACATATAATGCACCAAAAGGCAAATTATGCTTTGGCAAACAAGAAACTGGACAATTCTCTGAACTTTACTGAGGTAGTGGAGTCTCTCCTCCTAAAATTCTAACAGTTAGGAAATGTCCATGAAGCTGAATTAAGAGCCAAGTGGAGTGTTGGCCACGTCAGTTACACATCACTCTGAAATGGGGGGTTTATATGATTACCACATACTCCAAAACTTTCTTCAGTAGAATAAATTCTGATTGTTACAAGGAAAACTTAAAGGTGTTAAGTTTAAAGGTGTTAAGGTTGCTGTGTGATGAGGGTCAGCCACCATCTTTTAAAAAGTGCCTGTCATTCGGCTAGGTACTCAATCAATATTTCTGAGATTACAAGCAAAAACAGACATTAAAAAAACCAACCAACTGAAAGCTAGTATCTTCAAGACTAGATCACTTTCCCTTGTGCAAGGAATTTCAACACCTTTCAAACTACGAGAAGATTACATTCAAATGGTATGAGGCATGGAATAGCATACAATTCCATATGGCTCCATTTATCAGATGGCCTCTCATTTCCATTATAATTTTACTATAATGATGTGATTGTGAGATTTCTGTCCATAAATAACTTTTCTGAAGACAAGGTAATCCACTCTCTCTGTTGTTCTTCAAGCTTTTCTGCCAAGCATTTAATCAAGATAGGGTCCACCTTAGAATCAAATTTATTAGCAAACCAATGTCCATCTCTAATAAGCCACCTTAATTCTGCAGCTCCATAAATACACACACTTCGGAGGTGAGAGCCCGTACAACTGGGATAGAAAAAGCCTTCATAGTAATTCCATTTGACGAGGCGAGTCTTACTCTGTAGATCTGACACATCCTCGGCTGATCTGGAGATCTCCCCAGGTATTCCTGGGACTCGAATTAAGGTAGCCCAAAAGTGCTCATCAGGAGAGTATGTATCCTCTGACCAGGCAAAAAAGTCTTTGATGAGCGAGTTGTTGAAAATATATTTGACAAACGCTTGACTTAAAACAAAATAAGCACTGCCAACAAATATCTCGATGTTGTGAGGGGGTGCCTCCTTGGAGATGTTGGTCCTGATCGGGAGCTTCACGTACTCATAAGGCACCTGTCGGAGTTCGTGGTGATAAGTGAATCTTTCCATTTTACTGTTAGGGGGTTTCACAGTCTCTAACATATTTGCTCCATTGAGTTTCTTCAACTCTGACACTAATTCAAAATTTGACTTTAGGGGGAAATCTTGCCCACACAGATTGATAACATATTTCCACTGAACTGAAGACTTAAGAAGGTCTGATAAACAATTTAAATCAGCTTGGAGTCTGGAAATGTGGGCGTATTCCACAGCCTCTAATTTGGAAGCAATGAAAATATTGGAGAAGCACTTAGCTAAATTGTTCATGGCAACTTTGAAGGGGTCAGGTGACTTACGGTCATAGTGGATGCAATAAATATTATGCTGGTTGTATATAGCATGGATCAGCCTTTCCACCATAATTGCGTCTTTGTGGACAACCAAAGAATAGGCTATTGGGAAGCTTTTCTCCTCCCTTGAAACAAGCTTTTGCGTGTACCTTCTTAGAGTCTGATAAATCTCACAATCACTGGTCATTGCCACAACATCATCATCCTCCAAGTCAATGATGTCTCTTCTTCTTATTTCCAGACTCTTGCCAATCTCCAAAGGCTCCTGTTCATAGATACCAGAACAGTTAACTTCATACCTGACTTCATCCTTAACGTGAGTGTACCTGTTTCTTACAAAAGGCGAGGTACTTAAGGAGTACTCAACCAGGTAAATGTCTCTTGGAGGGAAGAGGAGTCTTGTCACGTTTAGAAGCTTCAACAAGGAGAACAGCCATAGGGTTAAAAACAGGATGAAAACTTTCTGCTGCAGGAGATATTTAAAACAACATTTGAATATCTTCATTCTGCAAGAGGAGAAAGAGATAATTCAATTGAAAAGTTAAGAAAAAACCAGTTTATCCAAAGTTTATTTGGTTCCTACCATATGCCAGGTAGAGTGCTGGGCCCAAAGATGAATGAACGAAAGCTTTTGCCTTTAAAAGAATCCAGAAATAAGGGTAATAGGATATGAAGAATGGTGGTATTTTGTGACATTCTGTGTTAACCATACCTAATTTTTGAGAGAGATTGATTACCAAATAGAATGGAAGGCAATGCAAACTCCTAAAATGTCAATATAGGTGTCTTATATTGTCTGCATTTCTGCTTAGCATTATTTGAGAAGAGATTTTTCTGGTTTGGGCAGAGGTCTGGAGAGTGGATGTCATCAAGAGGTCCTTAGAGATGCAAAGGACTCAACGGAGGCCAAAAGAGAACAACTTTCTTTATTCTATCTTCAGATCTTGAATTAGACTCTGGTCTTAAGTCAGGCGAAGAAAGCCCAGGGAGCCCCACCTTCAGAAATAAGAGCAGTGGGTTGACACTCAAAGGAGCTGTGGTAGGTATTAGAGGTTGTGAAATGTTACATGGATTACAAGAGTAGCATCAAATGAACATTTCCCTTAGTTTTCATATCCTAGTCCCCATTTCCTCATAGGAATTAGCAATCTAGCCCTTAAAGTAAAAAGAGCATCTCTCTGACTATAGTAGATGGTGATATAAGAGCTACCTTGGGGTGGCAATTTGGCAATATCTGTCGATTTGAAATGTCCTCACACCAAGGATCTCCTGGGTAAGGTCAGGCAAGGTGCCTCATGCCTGTAAAGCTAGCATTCTGGGAGGCTGAGGCGGGTGGATTGTCTGAGCTCAGGAGTTCAAGACCAGCCTGAGGAAGAGTGAGACCCCATCTCTACTAGAAACAGAAAAACTAGCCAGGCATAGTAGTGCATGCCTGTTGTTCCAACTACTTGGGAGGTTGAAGTGAGAAGTTCACTTGAGCCCAGGAGTTTGAGGATGCTGTGAGCTATGACACCATGGCATTTTACTCAGGGTTACAGAGTAAGACTCTGTCTCAAAAATAAAATAAAATAAAACAAAGATGTCATAGGAAAGCAAAGATGTGCACAAGGAGGTTCCTTGCAGTGTTTTGTATTCATGCTAAAGACAGAAAATGTCTCAAATACCCTTCAACAGGGTATTGTTAAAATTACATCCATACTACATGAAGAAAACCCTGAGACTAATCTGCATGTGCCAGTGGGGAACAATCTCTAAGCTATACTATTAAGTAGAAATAAACAAAATGCAGAACAGTGTGTAGTAGGCTTCTATATGTCTATACTTGCAAAGAGCACATGTCATTCAATTTTTTCATAAAGGAACAAGTAGTAAAGATCTATGGCTCTGCAGGCCATATTGTCTCTTTCACAGCTACTCACCTGTGCCACTGTAATGGGAAAACAGCCACAGATGACATGCAAAGGAGTGGGTGCAGAGGTGTTCCAATAAAACTTTATTTACAAGAAAGCTGGCTGGATTTGGCCCAAGGGGGATGGTATGCACATAGCACTGGAAAAGACTTGCTTTGCAGGGTGTGGTGAGAGAGAACTAAGGACTGGGGCCCGGGTGGGTAGGAAAACTTACTTATCACTGAAAATCCTTCAGCATCATTTACATTTTAAAAACATGATTGTATCACTTTTTCAGATATAAACAGGTCAAGCAGGGGGAGTGCATAGATGCTATTAGCCAAAGCAGCAGGAAGAGAGACCCAGGAAGTTCTAGCTCAAGGTTGAAACCTGGCAGCCCTGGCAGAGCCACTAGGGCTACTTCAGGAGGTTCAAATTCTGAGAGCTGGTGTGGTCTGAGTAGCCCATGTGCAATTTCCTATCACATCTCAATAAATCTTAAATGAAGATATAGTCATTGTATCCAATTTTATTCAAAGGAATTACCCGGAAATTGGAGCCCAATTTAATTCTGTAGATTTCTTCTATACATACCAATTGGCAACGCTCTCTCCTGGGAATGACCTTCAACTTTCCTCATTCACTTCCACTTAAATTGCTCTTGGTTAAAGAACGGCATGTTGGCAGTCACTCCCTGTCCTGCAGAGTCCTGCCCTCGCAGGCCACAGCTTGTCTCTCCTCCGTGGGCTGCCCCAGGGTCCTGTCCTCAACCCTGCTCTTCTCACACACACTCACCTCACTCTCTGGATTCCACCTTCCACCTTCCACGCTGACACCTTTCTGTATTCCTACACCTTTCTCCCCCGCCTTCACCCCTCACCCAAGCTTTAGAACTGAACCACCTGGCACTTGATAGACATCCTTACCTGGATATCCTGCAGGTGCTCAATCACCACGAGTCCAAACCCGAATTCGACATCTCTGCCTCACCTGAATGTCTGTCTCAGTACAAGGTGACATCATCCACTCAAGAGTCACAGTTGAAAGTTGGGAGTTACCCAAATCTTTCACTTCCTGCACACCCTCCTTAACAGATTGCCTCATAAATATGCCCTGAACCCATTCCCTTTCTCCATCCCCCCTGCCAGGTCCAGACAGCATCTCTGTGGAATCAGAATCCAGGGGAAGGGACTCCCAGTCTGCCCTTGGACCCTTGTCAGGTCTCAGCTTTCTGCTCCTCCTAAGAACACTGAATAGGAACCCATCCACCCAAGGGCAAGGCCAAGGTTCCTTCCTGGTTTTATTAAGCTGTGGAAAACTGCCCCTGATGCACAGGGTGACACACTGTGTATGTGTAGAATTAGGTTTCTAATAAAATAAGTCACAGAAGACTAATTAATCTCAAATAGATTTTTACATAGACATGTGTGTATATAGTCCTAATTCGTGGCAATTAGCCATAGATAGGAAGAAGCTTACATAAATGGCCAGAATTAGAATGGGTCTTACCCACAGTAAAGTTTTGCTTTTTCTTTTCTCACTGTATTAGTCCATAGAATCTCTCATCAGGTAACAGTTCTTCCTGATAACTCCAGTGGCAAAATGAAAAGACCTCACATTCTAGGGGTGTATGAATTGTCCCAGAGTTGTCACGTCATTTATAGCATAATTATGTTATTATCGTTATAACGTTATTAACTATTATCTTCACAATTCCCATAAAGACAAAGGTCAACTCCCTATCCTGTCACCCATTTCCGGGGCTGCTCTGTACTCACGGGTCCCCGTCCTTCCTAATCTAGCCTGAAACCTGGAGAGTCTGAGCTGGGCAGGAGGCCATGGCTGCCTGCCCAGAGAGCAAAGGTTGCAGGGCACCCAAGGAATCTGGGAAAGAGGGAGGCAGGAGGCATGCTGTGAGTCATCTAGGAATTGGCCTGGGTCCCCATGTCTGAGCTTCGCCAGCCAGGAAGGGATGAGAGAGAATTTCAAAGGAAGGAGGGAAGGGCAATGGTACACTGGCACCTCTTTTCTGACCTGCCTTCTACCTGAGGCATCTTTAAGGAGTGAGTTTGTGTGTTTTGGGGTCAGACCTTCATATCCTTTTTAAAAAAATTATTTGTTATTAAATCATAACTTTGTACATTGATGCATTTATGGGGTTCAGGGTAATGCTTCAATATACAATGTGAAATGCTTACATTGAACTAAGTAACACATCCATCACAATTATACTCATTTCTTTTTTTTTTTTTTTGAGACGGAGCCTCAAGCTATCTCCCTGGGTAGATGCCATGGCATCACAACTCATAGCAACCTCCAACTCCTGGGCTCAAGCAAGTCTCCTGCCTCCACCTCCCAAGTAGCTGGGACCACAGGCACCCTCCACAACGCCCGGCTATTTTTTGGTTGCAGCCATCATTGTTGTTTGGCAGGCACGGGCTGGGGATTCGAACCCGTCACCTTAGGTGTACGTGGCTGGCGCCTTAGCCGATTGAGCCACAGGCACCGAGCCCTCATTTCTTAACAGTTTTGAAATGTACCATTGCATCATGCACATTAGGTGAGATCCCCCCAAAAGCCCTCCTTCCTCCCATATCCCCCCTCCCTTCCCCTCTCTCCTCTTCTCTTCTACTTTTTGGACTACAGTTATGTTTTGCCATTCATACAAGTGCGTAGGTGGTTATATATTGGTTTCATAATAGTACTGAGTACATTGGATACTTTTTTTCCATTCTTGAGATACTTTACTAAGAAGAATGTGTTCCAGCTCCATCCAGGTAAACATTAAGGATGTGAAGTCTCCAGACCTTCATATCCTTTGAAAGGAGCAGCCCTCTAAAACCACCCTGACAAAGTCACGATAGAACTCCTTCCCCTGTTTACCATGGCCAGAAATTCTTTAAATGAAAAGCATTTCTTTCCCCAAATTAGAAGTAAAAAGTGGTAAGGTGCAGAGCCATCTGGTACGAGTTTCTGTCGAATCTGAAAAGGGGCTATTGACCTCTTCTCTGCTGTGGTGGGCACAAGTTGAGAAGGCAGAGCTTGTAGGAGGCTAGAGAAGACCACAGACCCTCCTGACCTAGGCTGGCATTGACTTTCCTGCAGAAAGAGCCTCTGCACCACACCCTCAGCCCCTCCCAGCTCTGTAGGGAACACCCTGGGGAGCAGTGCAGCCCCAGGGGCTGAGACTGCAGCGGGTGGAGGTGGGTAGGGCAGGCACCCTTGCTGTAGTACCGGCCTCCATTTCCTGCCACCTGCACCAGGCCTACAGAATCCCCAGAGGCCCTGAGCTTGGAGGGGTGGGGACCAGGTCTGACCAGTTAGCAGGGCTAAGGTCAACCATCACTCTGGCCATGCGGTTCCTGGGAGACTAGGCTAGCACTGCCACATTCTGCAAATACCCCGTCCAGCACTCTCCCTCTGAAAGGCCTATGGGCAGGAAACACACAGTTTTGCTGCCAGGAAGTAGTCTCACAATTACATTACCAATAGTTTCCCATCTGTGAGTGAATGGGTGTTTCCCCTCCCACCTGCTCGGGCAGACAAGGAGGTCTGACCTGTTGGGGAGTTCATAGACACAAGTTCCCAGTGGTGATGACCTTAGAACTGAAAAAGAAAGTGATGTAAGGTGGCTACAACTCAGGTGAAAAAAGGTCTATAATAATTCAGTGAAAGCCTCCCCACTAAACAGGGATGCTGAGGAAAGCGGTTTTTCCCCAAACCATGTTCTTTTCCCCACGGCTGCCAGGCACTGTTAGAGCCTTTAAGGAAACAGCAGGAGCACCAACATGCACCCCAGCTAAGTGAGCACAGTTGCAGTCAGGGCTAAATGGCTGGGCCATTAGCAGTTCTTCAACTAACTCTTCTTACCTCAGCAAAGCCCAGGACTGTCGGAAGCAGTACAGTACGTTCCCAGGGAAGGAAGGGGAGTGAGAAATCAAGACTGAGAGGCAGGAGACTGGGGAGGAGGGCATAAGTATGGTGTAGATTATGGACCAAGAATTGCACGCCTGCCACTTTTCCTGGTAACACACACAGGCTGTGGGGCTCTGAGGAGAGAGGAGAAAAAGTGGCTGCGTTTCTGCAGAACTGGGCTGCAGTCCCTGGAGAAACTCTTCCAGGGTGTCCAGCCTTTTTTTTCCTCGGTCACACTCTGGAAGAATGAGTTGTCTTGGGGCACACACGAAATACACAAACGCTAACCAAAGCTGATGAACAACAACAACAACAAAAGATCCGTGCATAATCTTCTGTGATATGTGCCACCACAGATCAGCAAAAGAGTCCTCATATAATCTGCATGAGGCCTGCTGGCTGGACACCCCGGAAGGCCAGTCTTCTTGTCTAAAGATGAGGAAAGCTCTTCCCCAGCTTCTGGGAGGACTGAGGTGCTCAGCACACCCCTTACACACTTTTTCTTTCCCTGTACCCAGCTTGCCTGATTCTAATTTGGGGGGGCTGATTACTTTTGGGGGGGGGTGCTGTTCTTAGGAAAAGAATCCAGGAGACAGCTGCAGTGTTAAGGAATTGGCTACCCTCACTCGCTGGCCAGTGTAGGAGATGGCAATGTCACAAAGCTGCTGCGAGCTGAGACCTGGCTTGGGGGCTGAGCAGGAAATGAGGAAACCACAGTCTTCAGGGATGGCTTATCACCTGGACCCAGACAGGCCCCTCAGTGTCTCCCCCTCTCTGTGTCCCAGTAGGCAAACCGACTTGCGGTCAATGATAGAAACTGCCTGGGGGCGGGTTAAATGAGGTGACACCTGGCTAGGCTATGGCTTCAACTTCATCTTTACCCTCCTCTCCCTCACCCCACTCTCAAGCCACCCTACTGCTACGACTCAACAGAAAGCACCTCTTTAAAAGTTCTGCCCAGATCTATGACTTATTGTCCTAATTTTCAACCTACCTCCTATTTCTCCCAAAAGTTTCAACCTACTTCCTACTTCTCCCAGAATTAGTATCTGGCCCAGCAAGGTGGCTCATGCCTGTAATCCCAGCACTCTGAGAGACCAAGGTGGTAGATCACTTGAGCTCAGGAGTTCAAGACCAGCCTGAGCAAGAGTGACACCTCATCTCTACTAAAAATAGAAAAACTATCCAGGTGTTGTGGCAGATGCCTGTAGTCTCAGCCACCTGAGAGGCTGAGGCAGGAAGACCACTTGAGCCCAGAAGTTTAAGGTTGCTGTGAGCTAGACTGATATCACCACACTCCCAGCAACAGAGTGAATCTGTTCCAAAAAAAAAAAAAAAGAATTAGTGCTGAAATGCCTCCACCTAACATTCTTTACTAATTTAATGTCATTATTAATAAAGAATCATTCAGTAAAGAGCTGTCTCTCAGGGCACTGTTCTAAGTACACCTGTAATAACTCAGTCCCCTCAACAGATCAATGAAATAGGTACTATTGTTATCATTTTACGAGAGAGGAATCTGAGGTGCCATACAGCAATTAAGAAATTGCCTAAGATTATAGACCTAGAAAAGTGTTCTAATTGAACTTGAACCCAGAGAATCTTGCTCCACACTTGCACTCCTAACCCTGCATGTAACACTGTCCCTTGGACTATGAAAAACAAGTTCTCCATATTTCTCCATTTTCCCGTTTGTTTTTTTTTTTCTTTTGAGACAGAGTCTCACTCTGTAACCCTGGGTAGAGTGCCTTGGTGTCACAGCTCACAGCAACCTCAAACTCTTGGGCTTAAGCAATTCTCCTGTCTCAGCCTCATGAGTAGCTAGGATTACAGGGACCTGCCACAATGCATGGCTAGTTTTTCTATTTTTTGGTAGAGAGGAGGTCTTGCTCTTGCTCAGGCTGGTCTTGAACCATTGAGCTCAAGAATCCCCTCTTAAGAGGGCTAAGTATTACAGGCATGAGCCACTGTGCCCAGCAAAACAGCTTTAGTTCTTATTTCCTTATCACTAAGGTCTTATCTAACTGGCTAAAGCAGGAACAGAAATGAACTTCATAAGAGATTATTTGCATTGAGAATAATAAGCCTGGAGGCATGGCTGGGTGGTGGATGACCTGCTGCTCCTATAGTCATAGGCTGGGGCAATCAGTGAGCTAATGAGAAGATCAGACAATCTTCAGCTAACAGAAGTGATTAAAGGAAAAGAAAGGAAGCTCATCCTAAGGGACTCTGCCATCAGCTACTCTTGTCTTACATCCTCCCACTGATGACTCACTGATTCATTTGTTCTTATAGTTATCCCAGACACAATTTGGGCTCTCTGAGAATTACTAATTATGTGTGAAAACTTTCTGGGTGAAATCTGTCTTCACATGGAGAGAACATTTCCTCTTTGGGCCACTGAAGTTCTTAAACTTTGCATTATTATGTATCAGTTTGTAGATGGGATGTGAAGAATTTATTAATTTAGGAATGCCAGGATTTTGTTTCTGAAGTCTTATGAAGAAGAATCATTACTTATGAACACTAAAATAAGGATGAACTCACTAAAAACATAACCATGATCAAGCTGAATAAGCTCAGATTCTTCCACTGCAACTCCTTGTTTCAATGAAGTCATTGATTCTCCTTGATGACTTGTCCCTTGCCAAACCCACAGAGTATTTTGGAGTCAGACCATTAGGTGGGAGGATGACTCAGCCAGACGTAGTTCACTGACACCCCCACAGCACCACAAGGGTCATGTAAAGAAGCAGAAAGGCAAGGTTTTGGCCAGACAACCTTACAATTTCATTTTTCTAGCAGGAAGATTGCAAAAGCAAGTAAATAATTTCTGCCTTGATTGTGTAAACACAGTAATTACTCACAAGAAGGGTGTGACTGGGTCACCAATACAGTACAAATTGAGGACAAATAATCCTCAAATAATAAGAAGGTGGAGTTCTGGGAAAAAAGGGAAGAGATTTTCTATTCTGTTTATAAAAGTAACCACTTCTATTTAAAAAAAAAAAATCAAAAAGTCAGAAAAGTCTAAAGATGAAAATAAAGTTCACCAATGACCCATCATCTGGCAATAACATTCTGTGGGCAGTATGTCTTTCCAGACTGTTTTTAACAGACACGCTTTCTGGGTTTGCTTTTTTTTTTTGCAATTTCTGGCCAGGGCTGGGCCTGAACCCACCACCTCTGGCATATGGGGCCAGTGCCCTACCCTTTTGAGCCACAGGCGCCGCCCCTGGGTTTGCTTTTTAACAGCCTCACTATACATGTACTGTCTTAGCTGTGTCTTTCATTTCACAATGCACTGTCCTGTCCTAAACTGGCTTTATAAATTATTAGAAAGTAAACAATCCTTAACAGAGATAAACACACTTTTCTAAAGGAAGAAAGCATTCAGTAGAATTTACTTTTCTAGGTCTTCTCCACCAATACTTAACTAATAAATAAACCCATAATTCCTAAAGAAGCCTAAAAACAAAACCCTGAAATGGAAAAGGACTTTAAAGGTGATTGAGCCCCAAATCCTTCTTTTCTAACCATCATTTAATCCCATGTGACTCTTGGGATGCTGGGAACACATTCTCCCCCTTGCATATGTGTCTTAGCTCATTCCCAGTTCTATAAAAAAAATACCTAAGACTGAGTAATTTGTAAATAACAGAAATTTATTTCTCACAGTTCTGCAGGCTGGGAAGTCCAAGATCAAGGTACAGACTTGGAGTCTGGTAAAGGCTGGCTGTCTGCTTCCAAGATGGCACGCTGTTGCTGTGTCTTCACATGGTGAAAGGCTGGGAGAGGTGAGCTTCCTCAAACCTTTCTTACGAGGTCACTAATCTCATTTGTGAGGGTTCCACACTCTTGACTCAATCACCTCCGAAAGACCTCACTTCTTAATACTAATACCCTGATAAAATTTTATCACATGAATTTTGGTGGGACACTTTCAGACCATAGCAATATGCATTCACTCCACTGCTCCCCGTCAAGGAACTGGATAGAAAAAGGATGCCCACCCATCTCCCCCTGTCCAGGGCCCTCACAGTGGCATCAGTCCAGCCTGGCTCCACTACCTCCTTTCACTGAGACTGCTATGTTCAAAGTCAACAAAAATCTTCATGTTGCCAGAGTCAGTAGACACATCCCTGTCCCTTCCTAATGACCTGTGCTGAGTGTTATTTCCATTACCTTATTCATTCTGTTCAGTAAGTTTGAGGTAGGTACTATCATTATCTCTGTTTTTCAGATTGAGAATCTGAATCACAGAGGATAAGTAGCTTACCTTCTCCACATAGCCAGTATATTAGAGGAGCCGGATTTTCAAAGCTCCAATTTCAGAGGCTACACTATTAACCACAACTCAACACTGTCTCTCCTATCTCTTGGAAGTAGTGGAACCTCGTTGGCTCTACATCCAAAATGTATTTCACAGCCACCCAACTCTATGGGAACCACTCTAATCCAAACTATTATCAACTTTTGCCTAAATATGAAATAACCTAACTCGATTCCCTTGCTTTCCTCTAATCCATTCTTTGTACTGAAGCCAAAATGATTTTTAAACATATAAATCACGTCACTCCCCTTCCCTATACTTAAAACCCTTCACTGGGATTTCACTTGATGTAGGATAAAACAAGAACCCTTTCCATGGCCATAAAGGCCCAAATGGTTCCCATGTCTGCCTTACTCTATAGCAGTGGTTTTCAACCTTCCTAATGCCACGATGTATTTTCATTGTTATAAGGGTCACGACCCACAGGTTGAGAACCGCTGCTCAAAGGTTTCTCTTATTTACCCCTTTTCTCTCTCATTACGCTCTAAGCAACACTAACCTTCTAGAAGTTCTTAGAATATCACAGCCTCTTCCCTGCCTCAGGACCTTGGTGCTTGCTGTTGTCTAGACCCTGGCCTGACTGGCCCCTCAAATTTTAGGACAAATACTCTTTCCTCAGGTGCTCTCTGATAACAGCTCCCAAATCTCTTTTCTATCACACTCCTTCAAAACACTGCTTGCTTTCTTCTGAGCACTTGACACAAAAGTAGCTACTTTACTTGTTTATTTTCTGTCTTTAGAGAGAAAGGCAAGGTCGTTGAGAGCCTGTTCACTGCTCTACCCCTAGCATCCAGGACATCTGTACCTGGGACAGGGTGTTGCTCAGTGGGACAAAGTTAGAAGACCCAAGTTCTAGTCTGGGCTCTGCCATCAAAAATGCAAGTGACCCTAGCAAGTCCCTCTATCTTAGGAAGGTCTTTACTTCCCATGTGTTAACTGGATAATAGGTTTTCTATTCCAAGTGCAACTGTGAAGGTCTTATGATATAGTGCATGGGAAAGGGCTACAGGGGGGAAGACAACTTTGCTATGGAATACCAGGTACTAGAACCTCCACAAGGGGAATGATTTATTGGGAAAACTGGGAAAGAGTCAATGTTAATATTATTTTCCTAAAACAGTATATTCATTAGTCCTTTCATTGTGACATTCTAATAATTTGTTTTTCACTTTTTGGCAACATTCGTTTTTGTTAATGGGCGAAGTACAAATTGTTCCTGAAGTTTCAGAATTATGTAGACATACGCTTGTTGTGGATTCTGAGAGACAGGAAGATAGTTACTCTAGTTAATTTTTAGAGTTGTTTTATTAGCAGTATGCTTAATATTTTTTGAAAGATTAACAGCCAAATCCAGCCTGACCAAGAGCAAGACTGTCTCAGGAGGCTGAGGCAGGAGGATCGCTTGAGCCCGGGAGTTTGAGGTTGCCGTGAGCTATGATGACACCTCTGTACTCTAGCCCAGGTGACAGAGTGAGAGCCAAAGGGGGGGGAAACAGAAAACCAAAGAATTTCTTTAAAAGGCATCCAAGAGCACACATGACCAGTTCTATACAGAGTTACCATCAGCTAAACAGTGTCTATAACTCTATGCTTTGCAAAAGCTATAAACTTTTCCCCTAAGGTCAATATCTTTTAGGGGCAATTCTTCTCTAGGTATTGAAAACTGTAATGACTCATTCCTGCATCTCTATTTTGCAAAGTCATCTCTATGGACCATGTAACCAAAAACAGCACTGAGGATTCTGCAGCAATGTGAATACACAAAACACCCCCCACCCCCAACAGCGCCTTTGCCGTGCTCTTGTTGCTCAGATCAGGAAAATGTGTCTTGGCTCAGTGACCCAGGATGTCCCTCATCCGAAGGGGCTCTACTTGAGGCCTCTCGAGAACATACCACAGCTGAAAGCTTTCTCTGTAGGCAGTTTACTCCAGCTTACAAGTGCACATGTCACCACCTTCCTTAAATAAAGGACTACCTTACCTGCAAGATTTTGAGACTAGAGACCTAAATGAAAACACTGAGCATAAAAATCACTCCCTCAACCATCTCTTTGGATTATAATTCTTCCAGCTAGTAACTACACCAGAGCCTCTCACATTTAGGGAGAAACTGAAACCTGTAGGTTTACGTGGAAAATGAGCAACCCACATCAGGATGTATTTATAAAGTAGTCACTGGAAATCTGGGCTATAGCAATGTAGCAGAATAAAGTACAGAATTCAGCCAGTTTTTATGGTCACACCAATTAGGAGATAGTGACTTCATTCTGGGTTTTTAATTGATCTGATCCATTGAGCAAACATCATGTATGTATGTAGCTGTGTACAGCTAAGGAGTTTTTAGCAAGAAGTCTAAAGGGCCAGAAAGGATAAAAATGAATGAAAAGTTTTTGTTGTGTAATAGTTTTAGACCCCTACCATGGAGGAAGACATGAAGAGATTTTTCTCTATATAAAATTTAAAAAACAATTAGAAGGGTGAATTTCAAAAATATCTATGCCTTCAAATTTTAGTCTAATGAAAACAGCTTACATGAACTGCTTACCCCTTTCTAGATATAAAGATTACAAAAAGGGGTTAATGTGTTATAGCTTTGCCTCTCAAGCTTTATTAAACAAAGAGTTTTCATTCTGTCTTGGATTCCCCTTTTCTTTTCTACCCTTCTCACTTAGCTGGATACAACATAAAACTAAAATATATTTTGTGTTTCCTGTTCTAAATTTAAAATGTGCATTGAGGGCTCGGCGCCTGTGGCTCAAGCAGCTAAGGCGCCAGCCACATACACCTAAGGTGGCGGGTTCGAATCCCCAGCCCGGACCAGCCAAACAACAATGATGGCTGCAACCAAAAAATGGCTGGGTGTTGTGGTGGGCACCTGTGGTCCCAGCTACTTGGGAGGCGGAGGCAGGAGACTCGCTTGAGCCCAGGAGTTGGAGGTTGCTATGAGCTGTGATGCCATGG